>JBBPBX010034347.1:0-23660 GCA_038048925.1 Garcialebias charrua
AAAAAGAGTTCAGCTTCGGTCCCCTCAGCCTGGAACAACTTACAGAAAGATCTGAAAACTATCAACATTCATCTCTCCTGGATCCTTTATGTCAACCGTAGTAGAAAATGTCATCAAGAAACTTGACCATTGCAGATGTTTCTAACCACTACTTATCCAATATACATGTCATTGTTGGTTTTTTTTGTCTGCTTGTTTTGTATATAATGTATATAGAAATCTGTCATATCCTGTTGGTTTTGAACTGTCAACATCTGTTTACTGTGATTGTAGTTTTCTTTATTTTCTTTTTGATAAGTGCAAATGCCTATTGCCAATGTGACGTGTGCTGCTGACCACTTGACCAGGTCACCCTTGTAAAAGAGATCTCGATCTCAACGGGCTCTACCTGGTTAAATAAAGGTGATTGAAGTGGAACATACAGTTGACAGTTTCTAATATTTCAGTATTAAGTATATAAAAAAAGCAAATGACAATACTGTAAAGTAACTAATTGAAGATGTAGGAGTAAATGTTCCATGAGCAAAATATATATAATTTTTTCTTACAGTGTTAAGTCCTTCCACAATAACCCAGTTTCTGCGTCTAAAGACTTGGGTCACTTTTCCCTGCTTTCCTTTGTCCTTCCCCGCAAGAATCTCGACCTGAAAAAAATCCAAAACATTTTATAAATTTCACATGCAGTACTTAGTAAAGGTCATCTGTAAACCCAGATTCACCTGGGTGGATTTTTTTAAGTACTGTACAAGAAAGCATTTGTATGCCAAAAGCAGTTACAAAATCACAAAAACAACTAGAAAACAGCATGATCAATCAAGTAACATTTACAGTTCAATGCCTTTCCCTTTTCAGGGGTCGCCACAGCGAGTCATCCTCCTCCACCTCACTCTGTCCTCTGCATCCTCTGTCCTCACTCCAACTACCTTCATGTCCTCTCTAACTGCATCCATATATCTCCTCTTTGTCTTTTTCCTGGCAGCTGCATTTCTAACATCCTTCTACCAATATACCCACTGTCCCTCCTCTGGACATGTCCAAACCATCTCAGTCTGGCCTCCCTAACTTTATCTCCCAGTTGTTCAACATGTGCTGTACCTCTGATGATCTCATTCCTGATCTTATCCATCCTTGTCACTCCTAAGGAGAACCTCAGCATCTTCATTTCTGCTACTTCCAGTTCTTTCTCCTGTCTTTTTGTCAATGACACTGTCTCCAGACCATACAACATAGCTGGTCTCACCACTGTCTTGTAAACTTTTCCTTTGACCTTTGCTGACACCTTTTTGTCACAAATCACTCCTGAAACTTTTCTCCATCCACTCCATCCTGCCTGGACTCTCTTTTTCACCTCTTTACCACATTCCCCATTTTCCTGGACAGTGGACCCCAAGTACTTGAAGTCCTGCACCTTTGTGACCTCTGCTCCTTGTAGCCTCACTGTTCCACTGCCTCCCTCTCATTCACACACATGTACTCTGTCTTACTACGGCTGACTTTCATTCCTCTTCTTTCAAGTGCATACCTCCACCTCTCCAAGTTCTCTTCCACCTGTTCCCTGTTCTCACCACAGATCACAATGTCATCTGCAAACATCATAGTCCATGGGGATTCCTGCCTGACCTCATCTGTTAGTCGGTCCATCACCAGAGCAAACAAGAAGGGGCTCAGAGCCGATCCTTGATGCACTCCCACCTCCACCTTGAAGCTATCTGTCGTTTGTTGTGACTGTATTGTTTGTTGTGAGACAATAGTCTCAAATTAGAAAGCATTTAAAGGGTTTGACCAGCTGAAGGCTTGTGAACACTTAAAAAAATATATTGAAATGTTAAACAATTGTAAAGTTTCCTGAGAGCGGGTTTCTCACTCTGTCTCCTTTGAGCAGAGTCCAGTCCTCTGGCTCCAGCGGCTCCACGAACACCTTTCTCCTCCTAGTTCCCGGAGGATTTCGTATCTTAGCCGCAAACGTCCACGGTCTGTTGGTGCCGTAGCGGTAATCTTTGGGCACAACCACCCTGGCTGCCATCGACAGTAAAGCGGTCAGCCTCATTGTGCTGAAAAAAGTGGATCAAAACGGAAGTTATTTACCGCAGTCCCGACGTAACACAATGCTAACGTTAGCTAACACAGTCTGAACTGGCATGAATTAACTTCAAGCGGTTCGCTATCATCTTCCTAAAAATACTCATTTAAGATTTAACACATACTTTTTTGTCGGTTTGTTGATTTAAAGTAAAAAAATATATACATGTAAATTACTGAAACATAGCGCTTACCCTCAGTTAATGTCAATGTCAGATCATGGACGGCGTCGGCAGGCAGATATCCGATCTGTGCGCCCCCTGCTGGACAGGAGGACTTGGTCCTTGCTTTACGCATGCGCAGTAGTTTGCTGCAGCCATTAGAGGACACAGATTTCAGGATGCAAGAGAACAGCAATGCAATAGTTTAAATCCATTGTATTCATATTATACTATCCTCAAGCTATTGGAAAATGTATTTTAATGCATTGTATTTACCACTTCCCTATTTGTTTTGTGACACTGCAGCTAAGAGGCCATGCTTTGCATTTATTAAAATTAATTGTTCTACTGTATATCATTTGTAAAATCTGGTCTCATTTAGGCTAAAGGTGCAACCTCGATTTGTTACAAAACCACCTTTTTAATCTAGACCTCATGGATATGAGAGTGCATGTAATACATTTTATAAATCCTGAATCAACCAAATCCCCAGAAATAATTGTTGGGGCTTGTCATAAAACACCGGAAGTTCACAAATTGTCAGTGCCACTGCCTTTGTGGTGAGACGGAGCTGCAAAGCAATCGGACAGGAAAAACCGTGACAGCTGTACACAGGCACACAATAAAGTGTCGTTATTTTTCTGCTTTGTGAAACAAAACCAAATGAGAAACAGTTAAACAGGTTTGGTTTGAACCCTTTTCAGTGTGTCAAAGATGAGTAACACTCTGTACAATACTTTGTTGATAGTGACTCAGTATGAGTAATTTAAAAAAAAAAATGCTGATATATTCATTAAATATAAAGCCTTAAGACAAGCAAGTCCATGCTCAATAATCCAGGTATCAAATCTGATAATTCTCAATCAGGTCATCTGGACAGTTTTTTAGTAGAAACGTTTCACCCTCACTCCAGAGGGCTTAATCAGTCAGAGTAGTTCCAGCAGCTCCCACCAAGTACAGGTAGTCCCCAATTTACGAGCGCTCTGATCTACGAGGTTCCAGACTTACGAGCTGGCGAATTTTTGGAAAAAACGCAAAAAATACTGAGTTTTCATGTGTTTTTTCACCACAGTTCGTTAGCTAAACATGTTGACACACGTTTCCGATCATTTTTATGCACTCATAAGCAGTTTTTTGATGAAAAACGAGTGTTTGTAGTCGCGCTAGCGAAACCGTTCCAATTTACGAGCGAAATTCCGGATTTACGAGAGACATGGCAACCGTTCCGAAATACGAGATTTCCGGTTTACGAGCGCCTCGTTGTAACGGATCTCGCTCGTAAATCGGGGACTACCTGTAAACTTAAGTGGACCAACCAGTTTGCTGGAGCCAAGTTGGTTTCTGGAGGCCGTCCTGTCTCTCGTCGACTGATGAAGCCCTCTGAGTGAAGGTGAAACGTTTCTACTAAAAAGAAACTGTCCAGATGACCTGATTGAGAATAATCAGATTTGATACCTGGATTATTGAGCATGAACTTTCTTGTCTTGAACCACTTTGGCTGTCTGCCTGGGAGTTGTCGATGAGGGACAGGACGGCCTCCAGAAACCATCTTGGCTCCAGCAAACTGGTTTACTTGATGGGGGAACAGTGTGCTGGAACTACTCTGACTGATGAAGCCCTCTGGAGTGAGAGTGAAACATTTCTACTAAAAAAGAAACTGTCCATATGACCTGATTGAGAATTATCAGATAAAACCCTTTTGTTACTCCGGAAGTTTGCTTAATTGAAAAATGACAGAAGGAAGGAGTATTTTTGGTAATCAACACGTTTATTAAATCAACTGGCAACTACAATGGTAAACTAAGCAGCAGATTAGGATGAATGTCAACTTTTGAAGAGAACAGAAAAAGCAAAATCTAAATTTACACTTGCAAACAAAATTAAACACTTGAAATTAACTCCAAACCTCAAGTGGTGCCTTGAATATTTTGACATTTAGTGGTGTGCCGAAAGAAAGGCGGCCATCTTAACACAACATCTAGTGATTACTAAAATTCTTTTAACGCAGTCCTTCCCTTTGTTTCGTGACTTAACATTACAAAACATGAAAAAACACTGAAGCAATGAAAGGACTTTCACAACTTTGTTTCAAAGTAAAAAAAAAAAAAGACAAGCTCTCTAAAGTAAAACGACTCAAAATCCAGTTAAAGAAGGGAAGATTATTTCCAAGATGAAACCTCAACTCTTAAATTTCTATAACAATTGTGACCTCAACATTGCAGGCTGTAGGTGGACTTGACAGTTCTGAGATTTATTTGTGATGCACAGATGAAAAAGGTAAAGAACACCTTTTCCCTTGCGGCGATCAGCACTGCTCCACCTTGACGTCAAAAGATCGAGGCGCAACATTTAGGAATGTCTTTCTGCTTCCAACCACGTCCGCCATCATTAATTAAAGCGTTACAGAGCAATTTATAAATGAGATTTAATGTGTTTGTCCATATTTGAGATCGTGCAGTTTGGTCACCACCAGTAAAGCATACGCACCAAGAACAAAACATGTCGCAGAAAAAGCAAACTAGAAGACGACGACTGAGAAAAGGGGCTGAAAATGCATCACACATCCAATGACTGAATAAAGGACTGAACGAGGCTAAGAACACGGAATAAAGCTCAAGAGTGGTGGCAAAAATTTATGCTTTTCCTTGTACAATTTATTTGCTTTGCAACCTTTAAATGGGACTATTTTTTTTATTAGCGATTTAAATGTTCTCTTTTTAATATGTAGTATATATTATTTATTCACTCCAACTGGAAAAAATGTCTCGACACCTATCATTCAGTCCTTGTAATTATGTAATTGCACTTAGAAATAAAAAAAATATAAACACCCAAATCCCGTTTATACATGAGCCTGAAAGAGCTCTGTTTAGTTGTTTGAAGTCAGTTTAGCAATTTTTTTTCCCTCTGGGATATATAATATCCCAAAAATGGCCATTGAAAATTTGTTCTTCATTCTAAACATTGTTTTCCCTTAAATTCTCAAATTTGTTAAACAGCTGAAATCTGGCATCCTGTAGGTAATCGTGTCGATGCTTTATTTCCAGAAAAAAGCATTCATTGAGGGTTCTCGGTTTTCTTCTGAGCTGATGTTAGGCGCTGTCTGTCGCAGACTGCAGGGAGAACAGAGCAATGACTTTAGTACTGTATCGGCAATTTCACAAATAAACACACACCAACAGTCATTGTAACAATTAACTTCTAAATGATCCATGTATTTACAATCCTTAATAACACTGAAAAAGACTAATATTAATTCTTGAATTAAAACAGCTGCAGACGTAGTTTGGATGTAAAGTCTAAATGTGAACCAGTTCTTTACATTTACAGATTTAAAACTGGATTTTTGGCTAAAAGAAGAGAGTCCAGAAAAAGAATAAAAGGCAGATAAAAGAGTGTACACGACACGAAGGCCGTTCATTTACACAATAGCCCTTGTTCTCTAAAACTGAGGGTTTCTGAATCCAGGTCTGCAGATGAGTGTAAACTGAAGATTATGTGGTCTACACAGATGAAGATGTTCACATCCTTGATAGAGAGGAACGTTGGTTTGAGAGAGGAGTAAAGGAGGCCATCTTTGTGAAGAAGAACCGTCCATCTTTAAACAGAGGTGGAAGCCTCCGGGTTCAACTGTCCCCCTCTTACAATGCTGTTATTGCTAGTATCACTCAGCCCTCTGTGAATAGCAAACAACCATCAGGGTGCTAACGATCCATCGTTAGGCTGATGGTCCTCCTTGATCATTTATCAAGTGAACAGTTTAGTCTCGACTGTCACCAGCAAACTGGTTGATCCATTATGCTACGTGCTATTTATAAGACTGAGTTTGTTGCAGCTCCTCAGACTGAAAAAGACTTTTGAATAGAAGATGAAATGTTTCAACTATTTTTTTTATCTGTCCAGAGGACCTGACTTAACTTTCAAAATGTTCTATCTGATTATTGAGCGTGAATCAGGATATTAAAGAGAAGCATTCACAGCAGCTTAAAATGTGTTTAGAGCAGAGAAAAGTCCTTTGTTGTGCAAGAATCACTCGTAAAAAAAAAAAGAAAAAGAGAGAGAGAAAAAAGACTGACATCTTTACATCACTTCTGCATCAGTTACATCACTTCTGCATCAGCAAAATCAAAGAGCAAACTCTGTCAGGTGCAAATGGAATGAAAAACTACAACACAATGAACCATCTATAAAACAGCAGTCATTAGTTACTAAATGGATTTAAGTTTGATATGATTCGTCTCGACTGGCGATTTGAAACGTTTATCTTTTGTTAAAGGGAGACCAAAATGTTGCCTTGGAAATATTTTTTTTCTAAAAGCTTTGTGATTTAAACAAAAGTTAGTAGTACAAAAACCTCTGTAGTTTTGAGTTCATGTTCTCTGTTGAAGTAAAAAAAAACACACAAGAAAAAGAAACTTTGAAACTGGACCGTTCTCTAATTTTAACTGAATGTATCTCAAACTCTTAGAACTGATGCCTAATACTTTGTTTATTCACATATTACATATTGATATATCACATATAGTATTCACCTTCTCTGCTGTTAGCGGGGCTCCTTCAGGAGCCTTTTCCTCTGGTTTGGACTCGCTCTTTGAGGAAGACGTTTTTTCCTTGCTCCCAGCCACATCATTCAGCTTGGCCTCCGTGTTGGACTTGTTGCTGTCGCCTTCTGCCCCTGTATCCTTTGGCCGTTTGGGGGGCGCCTATCAAAAGTGGGACGGAGTGTGAGACAGTGACTATTGAGGTCTTTCCTTGTTGACAGTTTGACGCTCACCTCGGCTGACTCCTCTACTTTTCGTTTAGTCCCTCCTCTCTCGTTCTTCTCGTCAATCACCAGGGCCCCCTCGTCCTCGTCGCTGCTGCCCTCGGCGTCCTCTTTCTCCAAGCTGCCCGTGTCTCCGGCTCCTTCTGAAGAGTTGTCCTTCTGTGACGACTGAAGTTCAAGACGTGGAAAACATTTAGATCGCAGCCTTTGATTCAGATCTACTCACAGCAGAATAAACCGATCTACCTCGTTGTCTTCATGAGTGACAGTGGGATTGTTCTCGATCTCCCAGAGTCCCTCAGTAAAGCCTTTCCTCTTGTTCGCTTTTCCAAACTTCTCCTTGCTTTCATCGTACGGGAACAAGTCCTTGGCCCCCAGAAATGCCCTGTAACAGTGATATAAATAAAAATCAAGCAAATAATGAGTTTAAACAACTGTGAAAATACATATATTTGTACCAACAACCATGTACTGTACGTATATAGTCGATCTATTATTTAAGCTACGGTACGTGGAATGGGCTTGTACTAATCTGCACAATTTACTAGAGGTTAAAAGAATAAAAATATTGGAACAATATGTGCAAATTAAGAGTAAATTAGAGACTTGTAGGAGTTATTAAAGCATCTTTATTGTATATTTTTTTATTTTTCTTTGGATAATGTTTATTAGGCAAAAAAAAAGTCACAAAAAAGCAACAGTCTTGAAGAAAAAATAATTTTTTTTTAACCTTTTGTCACCAAAACAATCAGGTTTTGACACAGTTACGTTTACTGACTGAATTTCCTTCTGTTGACACAAGCTACGCCAATATTTGGCATTTTTCAAACACAAAAAAATCATTCAATGCTTTTAATAATGGCAAACTTTGTGAAATTTACCGCCCACGTAAACGAACGGCGAGTACTCACGTCTCATGTGTCCCAAAAAAGAACACCTGGTATTTGTTTGAGGGAGACTTCACGGCTCCTTCAGGTAACTCGTCGATCTGCAGGAGAAGGATTAAAAACACAAGCTGGTGGATTAACACGACCGGACTTCACATTAGCGTTAACTACAAACCACACCATCAAAACATAAAAAAAATAAGCTTAAAACTAAAAATATATATATATCGCAATGAATATTTATGACAACAAATAATGGAATGAAGCAAATCTAAACCTTAAAGAGGCACTACGAGATTCTCCAGATACGAGTTTAACTCTCAAAGGCCTCAGTGGTGCGAACATTATTTTGACTATTTGTTTGTCTCCGTGCCAACTGTTCTCAAAAAGGCCACGTTCGATAGACAGGCAGGCATTTTGTCTGCCCCAGATAGGACCCTCGGGTGCTGGTGGTTGGGGCAGGGCCCGCAGTCTGTTAACAGGACGCTGATAAGACTAGAAAAAAGGAGGGAAAAGGCTCTGGCTGCAAAAACTTTATCAACTGTGCACCAAAAGAAGAAACACTGAGCTGCATGTTTGCTTTTCAACAGTGTGGTCAGGGATTTTACCTTTTTGTCATTAGGGTTAACATGCACCAAACATTTTGTTTTGTTGTATACAGTACAGGTGTTTACAACAGAAATAAAACGCTCCAGAGAGGCTGCGTTTTCCATCTCTTTTAAACCAAGTGGAAAATGAACTATTTATACGTCATTATTTTAGTTAATCCCCTTTCTCCTAATAAACATCTGGAATATGTGCACAGATCTACACATTTTATCAACAAAAAGAGACAAAACTCCATATTTGTCTGTTTAAACGTGCACTTTTCTCTGGACATTCTCGAAAAGTATGTTATATACAGATACAAAATGTGCACATTTTAAAGCTTACATTTAAAGGGTTTGTTTTAAATAGTGTTTTAGTGGGTACTGTTGCTTTAAGTTTTCAGTCAAGTCTGGGCTGTGTGAAAACTTGATTTGTGGGCATTCAAGCGTTTTTACAAACCTTTAAACCCTAATAATAAAACACGGGACAATGTATGGGTTGAATATTTAACCTGGACCAAACGTGGAGTAACCTAACTAAGTCAAAAGCAGAAACTCGGTGGCAACAAGTGCGGGCATGCGTGTTTACAAAATACTAAACGCGTAGTTATTAACCTACAGCAGGCAATAAAATTAAAAATAAACGCGTTTTAAGTGTTTTGTGCGTGGCGGCCTCGTGCTTGCGGTGAAGTTTCGCAGCCATTATCCGTGCTCGTGACGCGACCGTTAGTCCGCCGTTCTTTAACGGTTACAGGCTACAGCTAGCTTAAACAGGCCGCGAAAACCGCACACGAAACGATGAATAAAGAGGGTTTGTCGAAAACGTTTTAAGGTTTACATCGAGCCGGGCAGCTCAACGAGGCTTCTTTACACGATGAGTCACACGAAAGAAATGTCAGCTGCCGTCACTGTTTGTTTATGCTTGGCAACGCCGCGGCTAAGCTAACTCATGGTAGCTAACGCTAACTCCCGTCCTGCTAGGCCTCGCGGGAGACCGAAGGAAACAAGCTAATAAACCGAGATAGGAAACAAAGAGAATTAAATTAATAGCGCATTTAAAACTAAAGAACAGGGGGGAAAAGCAGATTAGGTACTTACCCTTGCAGGCCAGTGTGGATACCCCTTCATTTTAGCAAACACCAAATCTCCAGGTTTGTATTCCTTTTGCCTATTAGACCTCGGCATGTTTCTCACTGAAACTGCTTTATATGTCAAATACAAGAAATTAAAACACGGTGGAGTTTTTTTTTTAACGCGGTACCCAATCCGTTGTGGTCACGTCCTGCAACTGAAGAAGCGTCGAGTTGTTCGACAATAACAATATAAACAACAATGAACCAGGCGCGAAAATTTGGAGCGAAAACGCAGCGTGACGTTTTTCTTTTTTTTTTGCTTTCGTTAAATTAATTAAAAGCAGCTTCCTTTCAATACGGAATAAATTAAAGCCTATAGTCTAAATTTAATTTCCAGAACGAAGCGCGGTAAATTAACTCCTAGCTCGTCTCGGACTATCTAGGTTTGAAATTAATATCCGCCGCCGCTTCGCTGAAACAGACGCGCCCCCCTCCAGGAAGAAAACAGCGCCGCCTGTTGACCGGAAGTAGTACAATAAAACTAAATACATGTAATTAAGTTTTTCCAATAAAACTTCTTTTTTTATATATATATAAACCAAAAAGTAACGATTAAAAAAAAAACTGAAAAAAAAAAGTCATAGTCAAACTACTATTCTTCTTCAATGTATTTTATTCTCTACTAGAGTTGAGCGACAGCTGTGTAATTTAAATAACTATACTGTATACGGATTTGGAGTAATCTGACAAACATAAAATATATTTAAATGTTTATTTAATCCAATATTTCCCAACAATCAAATACTGTAGAGAAAAAAAAAACTAAAATAAAGATTAGCTAATAGAACATGCATTTCAGTTTATTACGTGTACATGTGTACATAAATATATAAAAACTTTTTTTAAAGTTCCAGTAGCTAGAAAAAAACACCGTTTTCTACGCTCTGCAACTACACTCATGACAATTAAAATAGTGTGAATTTATATCAACAAATCATGAAAATATTTTCGATAGTTCCATTGTATTTTTTTGTTGTTGTTTCATCCGTCCTCTAGGGGGTGTTGAAACCCTAGCTGTTTGTAGTTTTACAATTAATCCACTAGGGGGTGCTGAAGTCCCGGTTGGTTGCTACAGTATTTCAAATTAAAGGCAGTGTTGCCAGGTGTACGATAATTATCGTATTTGGACGACAGTTTTGCCCTCTGTACGATCAATAATCCCGATAAAAGCTAAAAATACGATAATTTGACCATGTGCATTGACCGGGTGCAGCGTTGACAGCCTATCGGCGACATCAAAGAGTGTCGGAACTCTCTCTATATATGGCTCTGCAGCGGACTACCTGTATTCAACCAATCAAGGCCGTTGTTCTTGCGTTTGCCTCAGAACAACGGCCTTGATTTGTTGAATAGTCAGCTGCACCCGCCCCAGAAGCAGAGCCGTGTGACACCGGTATGGAAGAAGTGATGAAAACGTGTGAACATTTATGTAAAGTTGAATGTTAAATGATAATAAATAAATATATTAAGAAAATATGGCAGGAAACCTGGGACATTACTGATACAGGAAGACATTTACACAACATTCCTAAAAAGTTAGGATATACAAGGAAATGTAGAACCACTAGACTGAGAAACAGCTTCTACCCTGAGGCTGTCAGACTCATGAATAAATAAATAATAAGAATAAACACTGCAAAATGTCACATCATACTGATACTGATCTGTTTCTTGTTGCTGCGTTCATCTGTGACCATCTGCTCATGTTCGTGCTGCTGTTTATAATGATGTTTTTCTACTACATTAGGGCTTAGTGTATTACTAGCTGATGTCTCTCTTAGTTAATCCTAGATGTTATTATTGTTTTTCTCTTGCATTTGTTGTTGGATGTAACTGGGACCCTGTGTACATAATCTCGTTTTCAACACATGTACTACATGCGGTGCAAATGACAATAAATTCTCTCTGACTCTGACTCTGAAAGCAGGAAGAAACAGGAACTTACTCACATTAGAATAGGACACGTAGCCCTTAATAAATCTCTTAAAATAATTGGAAAGCATGCACCAGGACTTTTTTGTGACAAGTGCACCAGCAATTTCCCTGAAACGGTTCAACGTGTCTTTATGGAATGTCCAGGGTATGAAACAGAAAGAATGCGTTTCCAAAATTAAATAAATAAAATTAATATTAAATTTACAATTAGGGATGCTTTAAGTAGTGATATCAGTAAAGTAAAAGATCAAGTTATTATTTTCTTGAAAAATACAAACTTAATAGAGAGAATTTAGTTGAGTTATTAAATTAATTTTACAGAATTATTATTTATTTTATTTTATTTTATCTCCTGTCCACACTCCAGCTCAATAGGTGGTGGTAATGCACCTTACAGATGGTCTGCCAACCGCCATAAAACAAAACAAGAAGCAGATGGGGGGGGGGGCTCAAAAGTTCCCACCCGGGCTCTGCGTTCCCACTTGTACTGACACCACAAAGCTGCAGTGACGTGCGGTGAGGTTCATGGCTGGTGATGCACTGTGCAGTTTTTTTTCATATGTATAATAAAAAAACAGACAAAAAATGTTCTCCACGTTTTGGCTTCTGTCTGCCATAGCTTCTTCAGCGCTTTGCAGAGGCGGTCCTAGCCTATTTGGCGCCCTGGGCGAGCAACCCCAACGGCGAGTTGATGGCCTCCTTTACTCCTCTCTCAAACCATCGTTCCTCTCTATCAAGGATGTGAACATCTTCATCCCTGAAAGAGTGACCGCTGGCCTGGAGATGAGTGTAGACCACAGAGTCCTGACCTGATGATGTTGATCTTCTGTGCTGGGCCATCCTTTTGGCCAGTGGCTGTTTAGTTTCCCCGATATAAGACTGATCACAGCCCTCCTGACACTGAACAGCATACACAATATTACTCTGTTTGTGCCGGGGGACTGGATCTTTGGGATGAACCAGTCTTTGTCGTAATGTATTTTGGGGTTTAAAAGCCACTGGGACGTTGTGTTTAGAAAATAAACGTCTCAATGTCTCTGAAACTCCCGCAACATACGGAATGACCACTGGTCTGGGTCTGGGTTCCTTCTTTTCACCTGATGGCTGGCTGGAGTCCTGTTTGGGTTTCTTCTCTGCTTTCAGGAAGGCCCAGTTAGGATATCCACATTTCTCTAGAGCCTGTTTTGTGTGTGATTTCTCCTTCTGTCTGGCTCCTGAGTTAGTGGGGACGCTGTCTGCTCTGTGATACAGAGTCCTGATGACTCCTAACTTGTGCTCCAGAGGGTGATGGGAGTCAAACTGTAAATACTGGTCTGTGTGGGTGGGTTTGCGGTACACCTCAGTTTGCAAATTTCCTCTATCAGAAACTGAGACCTCACAGTCCAAGAAAGCCAACCTGCCATTTTTTACATCTTCTCGTGTGAACTTGATATATTTATCCACAGAGTTGATGTGATCAGTGAAATGTTGGACTTCCTGAGATTTAATTTTAACCCAGGTGTCGTCAACATACCTGAACCAATGACTTGGTGGTCTCCCTGAAAAGGACGTCAAGGCTTTCTTTTCTACCTCCTCCATGTGTAACATAGTTAATATTGAATAGAATTCCACTTGTCATTACTTCCAAGTTTAGGTTCATGTGTAATGGGTGAAACAGCGCCCCCTCTGGCTGATTGGCGGTTATAAATATTGTGAATACAGACATTTCATTGCCAGTTCATACGAGATGGGCATGAGGTAGGTCCACTGAGTTAAACGCTCCAGTAAAATATTATGTTAGCTTGATGCTGACATGAAATGATTTTCCTCATAAGGTGCTGTACCCGCTGTGATGAACCTGATTTCTGATCAGTCCATATTCTGTTCTGTACAGGTACACATTATTTTATTTATTTGTATTTCTGTTTAATATTAATGTTGTAAATACGGCAGTTGGCCAGTTCATACGAGATGGGCATGAGGTGCTGTACCCGCTGTGATGAACCTGATTTCTGAGTCCATATTCTGTTCTGTACAGATAAACAACGTTTCACCTCCTGGTCCTTAATAACACAACGCAGATCTGAATTATTCTGAACGAATTCACCATTTGATGAGGTTACAGGTTGGCAACAATAGGAGAAACTGGAGACCCCATAGCACACCCATGTTTCTGCCTATAATATTGCTCCCCATATGTGAAGTAGGTTGACTGCAGGCACAGTTTCAAGAGTTGACACAGTTGTTCTGTGGAAAGTGTGGTCCTGCTGTTCAGAGTGGTGTCTGATTTTAACCTTAAACAGATCACAGCTTCTCAGACTGAGGAAGTCTTTCGGACGAAAGACGAAACGTTTCTACAATTTTTTTGCTTTGTTTTGTTTTGTTTTTTTGAATGTCCAGAGGACCAGACTTAGCTTTTTTAGATTTTTCTACCTGGATTATTGAGCATGCATCAGGGTAGAACCCTCAAATGTATTTTGTTAAGAGAGAAAGCTACAGTCTAAAGGGAACTGAAATTTTTGCAAAGCCAAGGTATAGAACTACTGTAGTTCGAAGGGATGGTTTATTTCAATACAGGGAGTTGAATTGTGGAATGGTTTGGGAAATGATGTTAAAAATGTAAACTCTGTGCTTATGTTTAAAAAAATGATCAAAACTAAATTGTTAACAAAATACTAAAACTTTTAGTTAAGTGTTTAATGTTCTAGATATTTGTAGATTGTGAAAAGTTACTCTTTTTGCTCTGTTACTTATAGATACTGTAATTATTGTTTGAATTGATTGTTTGAACTTGTTTTGTTTATGAAAAAGGGGCAGATAAAATAAGATTTCTTCGTATTCTTTCATATAATATGTGATATGTTTTTTTCTTTTTCTTCTGGTTTTTAATGTAAAATGAATCAATAAAAAAATAAAATAAAAAAAATGAAGTCCATGCACCATTCCTTCTGAAGACGTCAATGACTTTTTTCTAGAAGTCTTCCTTGTCGGCTTTCAGTTTTAAAAGTCTCTGTGCCTCGATGGAGATCATTGCCAGAGAAAGCCTCCATTGCGAAATTATAGCCAATCAGGAGAAAGAAAGAAAAACTGAATCACTGCACTTAACTTTCCTAATCCTTACATTAAATTGTAGCGCTGTTACTTCCTCCTGCAACGCTCCCCTGCAGGAGGAGGCTCTATCAAGCAGGATCCCTGGGCTCACTAGCCCCGCCTCCTCGAGGCTTGCCGCACGGGGCTCCTTTTCTCACTGTTTTATGATCGCTCAGCACAAGAAACACGTTACACACACACATAGTTTTAGACAAAAACACTAGACATTATATTCACCAGCTAAACTATAGAAATGTAGTTTATATAACAAAAGTATTTGGACATTTTAATAGCGACATAAAAGGGGCAGGAATACGAGTTCACTGCAGCATGCAGCTCAGTCAGCCGAGTGATTGCGCAATCTGGTGAAGCTGAGTGCCTCTCTGTAGAGAGGCACTGGCAGCTCCGCCCACGTCTCTTCTCAGTTTGAACGCTAAATAAGAAAAATCAGTGATTTTGTATAAAAAATAACTTAAAACAGATTTAGTTTTTAGTAAAATAAGTGTATAGTACAAATCAAAGGATAAATACAATGATTACATTTATTTTTTCAATTTACCTTTTTTCTTTCCATGATGACAGGTGAGGCGTGGCCTCACTTGCCTCCCCTGACCGCACGTCACTGCAAAGCTGTGAGTGCCTGTTAGACGCTATTCAGCAATAGAGTGATTATAGTGCATACTTGTTATTTTGTTATGAGGGGTGTATGATAATTTCCCTCAAAATACGATAATTTTATGTCTCTAGTACGAAAATCCTACATTTCTCACCTGGCAACACTGGTCACCGCCTTCTCCGTTTGTTTTTGTGCTGTTTCGCCTTATCAATCAACATGCCAACTCTTTATTGCTGTACAATCGGCTGACACTTTCTAAAAGCATAGTTGCCAAGTCCACTTATTATAAGCGACTTTGGGCTTGTTTTTACCAAAAGTCACTTACAACATTTGTGAGCTGCGGGTTGCGGGTTTTTGGGCTTGTTTTTCTGTCCGAGTGAAAGCAAAATACGAGTGATAGGTACACAGCAAATTTTGCAGTGTTAAATCAACTCAAATAGAGTCAAATTTGACACTGTTCCAGAGTGTATTTGGTCCCAATCAGAATTGGTGTATTTCATGAGAGTTGAAAATCCAGTGTTAAATTAACTCTACATTGAGCAACTTTTTCATTCATCATCATTCAAGATGGCGGCGCGTGCAAACATTGCGGCTTCTCTCTCTCCCAGCAACACGGTGCTTTCGTCTGTTTTGTCCTGCACGCCGCAATTTGCCGGCACGTCTTTGTCTTGTCTACGTGTTCAAGAACGCAAGTATAGCCGTGAATTCCTGCTTGATGTCGGAAAAACCGCTCATTTGGGAATAAACAGCGAACTCCAGGAGAAGCTACATGAGCTCGAGGAGGAGTTACGTGAGCTTCGTGACTGCGAGCTGCTCTGGAAGCCAGCCCCGAGCTTCCCTTCATCGCGTGGTCCCTTCTTCATGTGGTCCAGGATGTAATGCATCCTGCCGCAAGAGCCTCCAGCGCGTTGTGAGAGCAGCTGAGAAGATCGTGGGCACCTCCTTGCCCTCACTGCAGGACTTACACAGCAAACGCCTCACTCGGAAAGCCCACTGCATGGCAGGTGATCCCACACACCCACTACACAGCTGCTTCAGACTGCTGCCATCAGGGAGGAGACTGAGGAGTCTCCAGGCTCGAACCAGCAGACTGAGAGACAGCTCTGTTCATCAGGCAGTCAGGATGCTAAACACTCTGCCTGCTCTGCCTCCCCTCCCATTTGAACTGCCTTAAAGGGATTGTGACATGATTTTTTTACTATTCATAAAATTGCTCAAAATATATATATTTTATCATTTAAATATGTTTGTTTTTGCAAACAAAATGATAAATCACTTTAATTTTGCTTTAAAAGTGATTTTGAACTTCAAGCCGTGTTTAATCATGGGAAATCCGATTACACTCGAACGCACCATATGTGATGTCACACTGGGCAGAGGGCTGTGGTGTCTTTAATAGCGGACAATTTAAAACTGGACGAATTTAGCAATCTATGTGAAGATTTGAGCTATTTGTCTTCATTTTGGGAAGCAGAAAATTGTTTGGGTGATGGAACAAGAAACAACAGGATCTAATTTAGGTCTGATGCTGTATCAGACTTCCTTCATGTCGAGCTGCTCATACCTGCGCACTGTGACAAGCCCAGAGCTCTGCCCGGTGTGACATCACAGATGGTGCGTTCGCGTGTAATGGGATTTCCCATGATTAAACACGGCTTGAAGTTCAAAATCACTTTTAAAGCAAAATTAAAGTGATTTATCATTTTGTTTGCAAAAACAAACATATTTAAATGATAAAATATATATATATTGAGCAATTTTATGAATAGTAAAAAAATCATGTCACAATCCCTTTAACACTAAAACTTTCTCACACATTACCACACAACACAAAGTTTTTAACACTGGACTCTGTGTCATCAAACGGGTTATTCACTAAACTCTCGGTCATGTGCTCATACAGTTTGCACTACTTCTCATACTTGCACTAATGTTTGTATTACATCACTGCCTATAATCATAATACTGTTTACATTCTCTGTTTACATTTATTAATACTGTTTACTTTTATTACTACTGCTTACATGTAATTACTACTGTTTACATTTACACTACTCTAATATCTACACCACTGCTGGTACATATACAGTGTGCTCTGAACGGTCTTATTTAGGGATGCCCAATGTGCCTTACTGCATATGCCACTTTTTGCCTCTATAACAACATCAACTACTACCTCATACATATACTGTATACATTAACTCATACGCTGCTTTGCCACTTTGCAAATGTCAATGCTAGAAACCTTTAGTTTATTTTAGTTATACTTTTTATACTCTTTTTTTATACTAGTATGCAAAAACTCAGGACAGTATTATGTTCATTAAATGTTTAATGTTTTAGTTTTAGAGTTGGTGTAAATTTTCATACTCTTATACCACTATGCAAAAAACTCAGGACAGTGTTAGTTTTACTATTTTATGCTTATGTCTATTATTATATGTTTCAGTGTTTCAATGTTTAGATGTTTACTGTTGCACCGAGGGACTGAGAGAAACGCAATTTCGGTCCTGTGTATGTCCTGTACAGTACATATTGCAGATCTGACAATAAAGTTGACTTTGACTTTGACTTTTTTTTTAACTCGGATAGTGTTATTTGAAATTTACTCTTTTATAAGAGTTGAAAATCCAGTGTTAAATTAACTCTACATTGAGCAACTTTATAACACAGATAGTGTTATTTGAAATTTACTTTTTTATAATCCAGTGTTAAATTAACTCTACATTGAGTATTTTTTTAACACAGATAGTGTTATTTGGAATTTACTTTTTTATAATCCAGTGTTAAATTAACTCTACATTGAGTAATTTTTTAACACAGATAGTGTTATTTGGAATTTACTTTTTTATAATCCAGTGTTAAATTAACTCTACATTGAGTAACTTTTTAACACAGATAGTGTTATTTGGAATTAACACAGCAGTGGAAATCACTCCATAAAGAGTATTTTTTACACATTTAAGTGTTATTATTTTACTCTACTTAATTGTTAAAATGTATATAAAGTAACACTTCATAGTGTTAGAACCATGCACAACAATGGTGTTGATAGGATTATTTTCTGAATTGTAACTCAGAGTGTAAAAAATTCTACTCAATTTAAAAACAGATATTAAAATCTGTGCCATAATGGAGGTAACCGTTGAAAAAAATACACACTTAGACATTAAAATTTCAACAATGCATTTGAAACAAAAACAAATTGTACAAAAAGTCTTAATAAAAACATTTATTTGTCAGGCCAAAATACCTAAAAACACATTAAAACAGACTATTGCTTGTCATTAAATGACTATATGGAACAACATACAGTGAGGAATCTGTTGTGCCGTACTTTCTTTGGACATCAAACGGTTTAAAATAACATAGTTTGTCAATTTTAAACACCTTTAGAACTCTGTCAGGTTGTAATCTGACCCTAAATGCATAATAGTGTTAATCAAAAAACATAGTGTCCATCAGTGTTCCACAGAACACAATACAGGAAACCCCCGACAAAGTGCCTTAGTGAACAGTGCAGTACAGGAACTTGTAAAAGGTGCAGTACAGTACAGTAATGTATTTTTCAGCACAGAAAAAGCATACAAAATGCAAATTTCTTCCTAAACAGTTCTCAACCATAATCAGCAAAATGATGTCAACCATGAACACTTCTGAAAGAGCAGCAGCTACTGTATTGACATCAATCAGCAGCAAATCACATCTATCAGAAACATGTTGCACCCATCGTGAAACCAGTGCTTTGGTGTGCAGTCCATGTCCATGAAAAACAAGTCCATGAGCTCTAAGAAAGCTCGAAGCAGCAGAAAAAGAAAATGAATTCCCTTACTTTGATTGAAGTGTAGGTAGACAGTCTGTATGATGTTTTTCTCAAGTTCAAACCTGGATCACATGGAACTGCTTAGCCATTGCTCAACCATGAATGTTGGGAGCATTTGAGGCCAGGTGTGAGTTCAGGTGTGTGGTCCTGATGTGAGCAGGTCTGTCCATCAGATCAGGTGTGTGTTTTTTTTGGCAGCAGTCATTGAGGCAGAAGGTGTTGACACACAGGTGATGGATAGAGGCAGGACACCAGAGGCAGGCAGGACACCAGAGGCAGGCAGGACACCAGAGGCAGGCAGGACACCAGAGGCAGGCAGGACACACGTCCATCCATGAGGAAAGTCCAGGAGGTGATCTGTGTAGAAATTAACACAAAGATGAACATGTGAAGATACAGCTGGACCAGGGTATATGCAGAAATTCCAGAGTTGAATTTAATACCTTTTAATACCTTTTTAATACCATCAAAATATTTTTTAATACCATCACGGCACCGAGCTGTAACCGTAGCAGCAACCTCTTGTATTTCAGTTTAGAGCAACTAATTGTAAAGTCAATCAATCAATCAATCAATCACCTTTATTTAACCAGGTAGAGCCCGTTGAGATCGAGATCTCTTTTACAAGGGTGACCTGGTCAAGTGGTCAGCAGCACACGTCACATTGGCAATAGGCATTTGCACTTATCAAAAGAAAATAAAGAAAACTACAATCACAGTAAACAGATGTTGACAGTTCAAAACCAACAGGATATGACAGATTTCTATATACATTATATACAAAACAAGCAGACAGACCTCGGTTGGGTAAATAAAGTTAAAAAAATCAACAATGACATGTATATTGGATAAGTAATGGTTAGAAACATCTGCAATGGTCAAGTTTCTTGATGACATTTTCTACTACGGTTGACATAAAGGATCCAGGAGAGATGAATGTTGATAGTTTCAGATCTTTCTGTAAGTTGTTCCAGGCTGAGGGGACGGCGAAGCTGAATGCTCTTTTTCCTAGTTCAGTTCTGACAGGAGGAACTGACAGGAGGACTAAATCGTTAGAGCGCAGGGAGTAATGACTGTGTGATGTTTGTATTAAGGAGGTGAGGTATGACGGGACTAGGTTTAGGAGGGTCTTGTAGATGAAGGATATCCAGTGAGTGTATCTGCGAGTGCTGAGAGATGACCAGCCAGATTTTACGTAAAGCTCACAGTGATGAGTGCGATTTTTGTAAATAGTTTTCTTGTGTTTTTAAATCTGGAATGAATTTAAAAAAAAACATTGTACCATGCGGGAATTGAACCCATAAGGTTTGGGATGGAAGGCAAACGCGCTTTCCATTGTCCTATTCAGGAATGTTAGTTTAGCCTGGTCAACTTCTGATTTAAACGAACCGTCTCTCATAAAATTATTGTTGCCACTATTTTGCGCATGCTTTTGTAGCCACTCATCTAATTGCGTCCATGTGGATGTAATAATTGTTAATCATGTGTGTTTGGTGTGAACAATAATGATTTCCACATCATGAACAGTTTCTCAGAATCACCTCTAAGTGTCACCAACGGAACCAAAACCACAGAAACGTGCGTACGCCAGCCCTGGAGTTGGCGTGGGGCTGCGCACATTTCCACGTTCAGTTCTGTTTTGATACATACGGAGTTTTGCATGGAAAATGGCGTACGCAAGGTTTTTGTGCGTACGCACCGTTGATACATGAGGCCCCTGTTATTTCTTCAGGGGGGTTGAAGGATAAATCTCCTTGCATGTCGCAGGTTGAAACTTCAACACAGGCAGTGGACTGAGGTACAGCCAGGTCTAGTAGAACTAGCTAGCTGCTAGCTTAGCAACTGTCCAGTAGCATTCTGCTGCGAGAGGTTGTTCTCTGTTTTTGTCTGTTTCCCATATCCAAGATGTAATGTTGGAACGTAATCCACGGAGCTTGGACCATTAATGGCCATGCCAGATAAAAAATGCCAATTACACACGTTGGTGCTTTGTGTCGGGGTGAAGTCCTGCCGGCGAAGCACTTGAAGCCACATCTTCCTTCTTTTAGTCGCTTTACTCGACTTTCCTAGAGGGACGTTGTAAAACAAACAAGTCTCACCTTTTTCTTTTACTCGTTTACGTTGCCTGGAACAATTATAAACACAATAAAAGTCATATTTCCCCACTGCGACCGTTGGCAGTAAGGAAAACACTATTGCCGCGTCTCCCCCCACTTCCGGAAAATTCTGGAAAAATGCGAGTGCGCATGCGCGATGACGTCAACTGGTAAAAGGTCTATTTTTCAGCTTGAATAAACTTAACTTTGTCTGTCACAGCCTTTTCCAAAAAAACTCCTGCATTCCTGAAGAGTATGTTTGGGCTTTTTACTGAACATACCGGTACATGTGAAAGCTGTTGTCTCGTGCAGTTGTGGCTAAAGTTTTAGCTTCAACATTTCTTTGCCTTGTAGTTTTGAACTTTTCTGAATTGTCTCAGTTGCTTTGCTTCAGTGACTGCAGAGATGTAACAGGGTTACAAGCAATCTTTGCTTCTCTTGTTAGGAATGCTACAAATTGACTGAATGTGGGAAACATATTGGTCTCTTCTTCGGTATCAATAACCTTACGGTTCCAACTAGCAGTCAGCCAATCTGGTAACTTGTAAAGGATCTTTCTGTTCTCATTACAGTCGTTTAAGATCTCTAATGACTTGATATGGACCATGGCTGCTTCACAACTCCGTAGGAAATCTACAAGATCTCTGAGCCCTATACTGTCCTTGGATGAGATATTGGGCTTGTAGCTTATCTCTATAGGCCTTTGCAATTAAGAATGGATTCCCGTATCTTTCATCAAGTGTTTTCCATGCAGCAGCATAGGCAGATTCAGTTCCCAGGAGGAAGTATCCATCCAGTGCGTTATTTGCTTGTCCGCTCACATATCTGCAAGGTAGAATATTTTCTCATTCTTTGGAATGTTCTTTTGATCAATGAGTATATGGAACGAGAGCTTCCAATCGCTGTATCTTAAAGGATCTCCACTGAATATTGATCGTTCAGGAACAGGTAGTCTACTAGCATTTAATGCACTAGCGAATGCCTTGACAAGCTCTACTGTGTCAACATTTGTGTGTGTGGTTGCAGCTTGTGAGATAATGTGCCTTTGAAGTGGAACAGTTACTTTTTCAAAGGCCTTACTTTCTGTAGTTGACTTTATTATGCTCAACTTATGCTCCTCTGGCAAACTTAATGAGTCATATACTTGCATCTTTGCTTGTGCTGCATGTAGATCTTTCACTTTTTCTAAGTGCTGAAACCTTCTTTTATTTTCATAGAGTAATCTTTGTAAGACTGTATATTCTTCCTCTTGTTTAGCTTTAAACTTGGCTTCATCTTCTTCTCTTTGCATTCTCAGCTTAAATTCCTCTGCTTCTCTTTCTAAACAAAGTTTTCTGGCTAAGGATTCTTGCTCTGCTGCTTTTCTTCCAACTTCAGCTTCAAGTTTTTCAATTTCCTTCTGTTCGATTTCTTGTTGTTCTAATACTTTTAGAATAGCTTGGCTCGCAGCTGCTTCTGCTACGGCTTCCTGGCGTTTCACAGAGGATAGACTGGAATGTTCAGAGGTGCAGCATGACTTACTGCAAGTTGAATCAAAGAGGGAGCCTACATCTGGCCAACCTTGCTCCTCTTCTGTAACCTTTCCATCCATGTAACTTGTCGCCTTGGATACGATGAACTTTGAGACTTGAACACAGACGTCTGCTTTGCGACGTGTCTCTTGGTCAGGAGGTGAATGTTGGCGTAGGTCGTTGTATGCTCGCTGGAGGTCTGCAGAGAGGCCTGTAACCTCTCCAGTAATGTCATTAAGAAGGTCCTTGTTTAAAGATTCTGATTGTGACAGTGCTTGCTTAGATGGTTTGGCATGTGCTCTCCATTTTGCAAAAATGTAATCAAATCTCTGCTGAAGCCCTTTGACTTTATTATCTTGCATTTCTTTCCCCTTCTCTGTAAGAGTTTTGACTCTTGTGCGTCTCCTTAGTTGAGACACAGGATTTTGTGAAGCTTCAGGGTTAACTTCTTGCCCTTCAAGATTAATTTGAGTCTGTTCTAGTCTCAAGTGGAATTGGTGGCTGATTTGGCTCAGTCATTTAAATGTCCAACAGCTAAATAAACTTGTATAGAAAAGTAGTAAACTGAATTTCTCTTTTAACATCTAATAGTCAACAAAACATTAATTACTTGTAATGGCAATGTAACATAACTGTAGTAGTGTTGGGTAAATGTAACTTGAATATTATCAAATGCTGTATACTTAATCCTTCTAAACAAATAAAAATAGCATTCCTCCAAAAACCTTGAATTTACATATAAAATGTACTACTAAAATGCTGAATAAAATGATATTAACCTTCTAAACAAATAAAAGTAGCATTCATCCAAAAACCTTAAATTTACATATAAAATGTTCTACTGAAATGCTAAATAAAATGATATTAACCTTTTAACTTGAATATTGTACAGTACTTTAAAACTTATACATGTGATGAAGCTGTCAAATTATAAACAGATAAACCAGAGTTTGCTGCAAAAACCTTGTTTTCAACAACAGTTTGCTTTATCAGCTCTC
>JBBPBX010034348.1:0-32680 GCA_038048925.1 Garcialebias charrua
TACGTATCAAGTAATAACGTGATAATATCAAGTAATAACGTGATACGTATCAAGTAATAACGTGATACGTATCAAGTAATTACTTGATACGTATCAAGTAATAACGTGATACGTATCAAGTAATAACGTGATACGTATCAAGTAATAACGTGATAATATCAAGTAATAACGTGATACGTATCAAGTAATAACGTGATACGTATCAAGTAATTACTTGATACGTATCAAGTAATAACGTGATACGTATCAAGTAATAACGTGATACGTATCAAGTAATAACGTGATAATATCAAGTAATAACGTGATACGTATCAAGTAATAACGTGATACGTATCACGTAATTACTTGATACGTATCACGTTATTACTTGATACGTATCACGTTATTACTTGATACGTATCAAGTAATTACTTGATACGTATCACGTTATTACTTGATACGTATCACATTATTACTACATAAGCCCCCCAAAAAAAATTTCTCCAGGTGTCAGCAATACGCTTCCGTACGTTCCTGCATGAACAGATGAAGCTGAAACATGAAGGTCAGCTGATCAACTTGTAGAAGTTACAGCTCATTTAAAGGAGCTGTATGTAACATTTTTTATAAACATATTTCTTCACTCTGCCACATCTCCTGACAGACTGATGTTAGCCAGGTAATCTCTGAAAAAAATATATACTTTAAAAATGATCTGTTATTTAGATTGAAAAAGTCTGCACAAAATATAGATAAAAAAACCACCACAAAAACTAAAGTGCAGGTGTAGTTTTACTTGGAGACTAAATACTTTACTAAATAAAGTAATTTCAGTAAAATTACCCCTTGTTGTTTTTTAAAATTTTATATAATACTGCAAAGCAACATGTTAAGTTAATTTTGTCAAATAAATACATTTGATTTTTTTGGGGGGTTATATCACGAAATTTATCGTTATCGTGATAATACTCTGAAATATCACGATATAATTTTTGAGCCATATCGCCCACCCCTATGATTCAATGCAACAAATGTTTTTTTTTTTCAATGCAACAATTTTAAAAGGTAACAGATCATTCACATTGGTTTATTTAGATACCAGTAATGATTTTAGTCACTGGATGCCCGGCCCCCGAGCTGTTGGCTTTCAGAAACTGTGTTTCCTGAGCAGTTTTGGTGAATAGCCCTGGTATATAGCATTGTATACTATATACTATAGCATAGTAATTTTTATGATGCTACATGACACATGATGATGTTGCACACGAGGCTTTACCAAAGTGTGGCTTCAACATGTAAACAGTACACTGGGATACAACAACTAGCATAATGGTGGACACATTTTTCATCTAGCACCATCAGTGACCTTTCCAGAATATTTCTGTTTCTTTAGACGTAACAGTTACCGTACATTAGCAAAAACCAGTGGCGAACTGCAGCTACACGAGCCAGGCGTTTAGTCAATAAATAATGTAACAATCCATAACACACTGACATTGATGAGAGGCTGCCCTCAAGTGTCACTTTATTTTCAGTTTCACAAGCCAGGTACTCACTGAACAGGCAGCGCCATCCCCCTAGTCATACAATTTGTACTTTAGCACCAGAGGTGTCAAGTAACGAAGTATAAATACTTCGTTACTTTACTTAAGTACAAATTTTAGTTATCTATACTTTAGTAAAGTAATTATTTTTCAGCCTACTTTATACTTCTACTTCTTACATTTTCACGCAATTACTGGTACTTTCTACTCCTTACTTTTTAAAAATAGCCTCGTTACTTTTCTTTCATTTTGCCGTTTTTTTTTTGTAGAATATAGATATTCACGCAGGACTTTCCAAAAATTGAACATAAATATCCGCATCAGCAGCCGTCGTCACTCACCAGTGTTGCCAGATTGGGCGGTTCACCGCGATTTTCCTTCTGACTTTTGCGGGTAAAGAGTGCTTTGGGTGGGTGGGACTCTATCTGGCAACACCGGTCACACCGGTGTTTACGCGTGTGTCTTTACATCCGGGGCAGCGTCGGGACCCTCCATGTCAATGTAGAGGCGTCTGCGGCACCGGGACCCTCCATCAGTAGTTGGGGCGTCTTCTATAGCAACTTCATCCGGCGAAGCCATGCTGTCCGTGACGCTGACTTGCTAGGGGCTCTGCTAGCGCTAGCATTAGCGTCTCGCGAGACAACGTTACCTCTCAACGAGAGATATCGCGGGAGTTTAATATCGCGAGATCTCGTACAACGAGATCTCGTTACATGCCTAATATTGAGGTAAGCTGAAAGTTTTTTTTTTTTTATCAGTTGATTACTGACTTCTAGTGACCTAGTAACATACTAATGTTGTATAATGTTTTCTATGGTTAGGAGGTACTAGCCATGGAACTAGCTACATGCTCTGGGTTTGCTTGCTAACATTGTTTCTCTTTTTTATTCAGATTTAAAACATATTTTCTTTCTGTCAGAGTTTTCACTGAACTTAACAAAGTTTTACTTCATAGACTACGTTCACACTGCAGGCAAATGCTCAATAATACCCCTATACAGTATGGTTATTTTAATATATTTAAATTTGCATTTAAATGTGTCTATTTTCAATGGGCATATATGCAGTTAAGACAGGTAGCTTAGTGCACCCCTAGTTTTTCAACATTAACAATATAATATAATCTAGTCTAAAAAAATGATTTTTGTGGGGGAGGTGGGGTTGTATACAATAGTATGTGTGGTGCGGCCTAAGCATTTGTCTTTGTTGTTGCTTTTTCTTACGCTACTTTTACTTTTATACTTTTAAGTAGTTTTGAAACCAGTACTTTTTTACTTTTACTTGAGTAAAAAGCTAGAGTTGATACTTCTACTTCTACAGAAGTAATTTTAAATCCCAGTATCTATACTTCTACTTGAGTAATGAATGTGAATACTTTTGACACCACTGTTTAGCACCAACATCAGACTCACACTGCCATTTTGTTTTACAGTCACTAACAATGAACAATGAAAACAGATTTTATGTAAAATAAACATTAAATAAAGTCAACGTATCATTTCATAGGTTCCTAGGCCTTCTCTGAAGACGCAGAAGGACCTTGCAATTCCTCACTGGCAATAAAAACTTCAATAAAATAAATGTTATCTTGTATAGTAAAATCCCTATACTGTAGTTCCAACCTGTGATGTGTACTGCAACATTCTCAGAAACACTTGTAAGAAGGAATGGAGATGATGGACAAAAAAAGGTTTGAGCCACATCCAGCCCAGCTTTTTGCTTTTTATTGCTCTGTTATTAAATTGATTTATGGTTAGCTCCAGGTAATAATCAAAACGCCTGGCAATTTGCTGTTTGCCTCAACCTTATAGGATAACACCAACGGAATGATACATTCAGTCTTTATGGCATTGGTCTTAAGTTTCTCCAACATTTGTCTCTTCATCCAGCTCAGGACGCAATGTAAACACTCTGGAGCCGTAAAAGGCAGTTAAACAGAGTTCAAGTGTAAACTTTCTACCACTCGGTCATAAAACATATTGTGTAAAGCATCTGCAGTGCCATCGGTCATGTTCTGTAAACTCTTGTACTCTCCTTTTACTTCTGGAGTGTTGAGAAATGCTTTTGTCACCGGCTAAATGAAACCACGTCAATACACACTGAATAACGCCATTACAATCACAGACATTCCCAACTAAGAAATGTGTGGATGTGTGAACTTGTACAAAAAATAGAAATGGGTTTTAGGTTGCACACCAAGCAATAAATTGTTGGTACTGTATTTTTTTTCTAAAGCAGTTTTATTTTTGCCATTAACAGTGTTAACATTGATCTGATCAAAAACAGATTTTTCTGGCTTTTGCTTGATATGTCCCTCACTGAAACATGTTTGTTTACCATCAAGACCATTCGTATTGCCAGCTGCAGAAAATGTGTTTGCCTGTTTGCAAAATATCTCATGAACCACAAGACCGAATTTAAAGAAACTCCTAGAAAGTAACCGTCTGGGTCTCACGACTTGCTCGGGTTTTCAGACAAAAATGCAGATTTGAAATATGTAAGTTGTCGGGTTGCATGCAAAAAGGAAACGAAATGTTGAACTTGAAGAATTTTGTACAGAATCTCAGAAATGAATCGGCTGCTAAATCCACTGAACACATTTGACTTTCGGAGCACACTGATTTATTTTACCACTGTTAAAGTAAATCATACATCACTGATTTACTTTGGCATTTGTTGACAAATCAAACTAGGAAGACTCTCTAAACTATGGTTTAGACAACATCGTTTACTATAGTTGCATCAGATTCATGTCTCAGGTTGTAAGATTGAACTATACACATAAAAAAAATTCATGTATGAGTTTTTTTTTAGGTGGGAATGTGCTCATTTATAAACTTCATACTGATTTATAAAAAGTGATCAT
The DNA here is from genome assembly GCA_038048925.1 of Garcialebias charrua. NCBI lineage: Eukaryota > Metazoa > Chordata > Actinopteri > Cyprinodontiformes > Rivulidae > Garcialebias > Garcialebias charrua. The sequence goes on from JBBPBX010034348.1 coordinate 4,390, forward strand.
AGACAAGCTATCATGAAAGCACTGCTTTATTATTATTTATTCATTTATTGTTTTTTGGCTGATGTAGTTCACGATCTGATGAAGCCAATACTTCGTGATCTACAGCTTTCGCTGGAGCGGTTTGCAGCCGAGTGTGATGCGGCTGGGATGAGGATCAGTTCCTCCAAATCCGAGGCCATGGTCTTTAGCCGGAAAAGGGTAGCATGCCCTCTCCGGGCAGCCGATTCCGATACGTATGGTTGATAACATCCAAAGCGGGTGCTCCGGGTCGGGGAGGAGGTCCTGCCCCAAGTGGAGGAGTTTAAGTATCTCGGGGTCTTGTTCACGAATGAGGGAAAACTGGAGCGTGAGATTGATAGGCAGATAGGTGCAGCGTCCGCAGTGAAGCGGGCGCTGTACCGGTCTGTCGTGGTGAAGAGAGAGCTGAGTCAAAAGGCAAAGCTCTCAATTTACCGATCGAGTTTTCTCCGCAGGGTGTCTGGACTCTCCCTTAGAGATAGGGTGAGAAGCTCAGTCATCCGGGAGGGACTCGGAGTAGAGCCGCTGCTTCTCCACATCGAGAGGAGCCAGTTGAGGTGGCTCGGGCATCTGGTTAGGATGCCTCCTGGACGCCTCCCTGGTGAGGTGTTCCGGGCATGTCCCACCGGGAGGAGACCCAGAGGAAGACCCAGGACACGCTGGAGGGACTATGTTTCTCGGCTGGCCTGGGAACGCCTTGGGATTCCCCCAGAGGAGCTGCTCCAAGTGGCTGGGGAGAGGGAAGTCTGGGCCTCCCTACTTAGGCTGCTACCCCCGCGACCCGACCCCGGATAAGCGGACGAAAATGGATGGATGGATGGATGTTTTTTGGCTGCCTCACCTAAAAATTATCCAATAATAATAAGTACTACTAGTAATAATAATAATAATAGTACATTGGTGTATAAATGTTATAAAGCAAGTGGAAGAGAACAAAAGCACAGAACATAAAGTGCTACATTTTTTGGGTTTGATACATTAATAGTTCTATTGATCAATCTTCCATCCATCCATTCATCCATCCATCATCTTTACCGCTTCTTCTTTTTTGGGTCGTGGGGGTCACTGGTGCCCGTGTCCAGCTATCATTGTGCGAGAAGAGGGAGATACCCTGGACATGTCTCCAGTTCATCACAGGGACACACAGAGACAAATGAGACAAACAACCATGCACTCTCACTCTCACCTAGAGACAATTTAGAGTTACCAATCAGTCTAACATGCATGTTTTTGGTCTGTGGGAGGAAACTGGAGTACCCGGAGAAAACCCACGCATGCATGGAGAGAACATGCAAACTCTACCCAGAAAGCTCTTCAGCTGGGATTTGAACTGACGACCTTCTCGCTAAGAGGCAACAGCTCTACCAACTGAGCCACTGTGCTGCCCTGAAATGTAGATGAACCAGTAAATCACTCTTCACCACAACAGACCGGAGTAACGTCCCAATAATGGTCCAGATAAAGCCCTTACTCTTCTATCCTTCTGCTACGTCCTTGCATCACTCATGAACAAGACCCCCCCAGGTACTTGAGACAAAATTCACCCCCATCTTGAAGTAAGTATTGCACATTTTTCCAGTGTTTTCATAAATTGTCTATAGGTAATAAACAGTCTTAAGCAGCCATCTTGTTTAGTTACTATAGTTTTTAGTTATTTTACTGCATCATTGTGTGTAATGTGCTTTGTGCGTTGTAGATGTGGACCTCCATATGTTTCAAAATGAGCTGTTCTTGACCTGCTCATACATTGAGATGGAAGAAATGGACTCTGGCCTTATTGTTTATTCTAACCAAATAATTCCACTGCTATAAAGTTGGGTAAAGGGCTGGCTGAGGAGCAGTGAAGAGTTTGCGCTGCTCCTTATAAGCAAAATGTAATAAGCAAGCACTGCATGCAGATTGTTATGAAAGTGTTTAACTGCCATTTAATGTATTGTAACGACCCTGTGTTTGGTTCTGCTTTGGGTCCAAGTATTTCTGTGTATTTGTTCAGTTATACTGTGTTCTGTTGAGCTGTTGTGATTCTGTTGTCCCCCGCCCTCATGTGTTGGACTGGTCGTGGGGGCAGGAGAGGGGTAGGAGCAGGGAGGAGGGACCGGAAAAAGAGAGACGAAGAAGAAGAGCCGGAGAGCGTGTTGTTGTTAGCAGGCAGCTAGCAGTGTGTTCGCTCGCGTGTGTACCGCGTTTCTGTTGAGGCGTGAGCTGCAGCCTCGGTAATAGCAGCTCGTCCCTGTTTCTGAATAAACCCCGTTTGGCTGGACTCCGTCTGCAGTGTTGGCGTCATTACATTGGTGTCAGAAGTAAACCAACGCTACCGAGCTGAGTGAGTACTACTGGCTCGTCGCCTCCACCCGCGACAGCATTATGGACGGAGCGTTCTCCCGAGTGAAGCTTAAAGCGGAGGGAGAAGAGGAAGAGGAGGCCCGGAGAGAGGAGTTCGCTAAAATAACTCAGGTGATGGCTGCTCTGCGCAGCTCTGCAGCGAGCATGGCTGCCGAAGCAGGACTGACCGGCGGGGGGGCGGGTCCGTCGACGCCATTTTCTCCAAGCGCGCCAAAAGCCTCACATGGCGGCAGCCATGACAGTTACGACAGCGTCGTCCAAAACGTCACCGTCCCGTTGAAGACGCCCAAGTACTCCGGTAGGTCCAGCTGGGAGGCCTTCCATGCACAGTTTGAGCTGCTGGCTCATGCAGGGAGGTGGACAGCTGAGCATAAAGCCCTGCAGCTGGCTCTCTGTCTACAAGATGATGCACTGGACTGCTTGTTATTGTTAAGCTCAGAGGACAGAAAAGACTATGATGCACTAGTTGGAGCTTTAAAGAGGCGGTTTGGACAATGTGTGCAACCAGACATTTTTAAAAATAAACTCTGCAACAGGAGCAGGTTGCCGGGTGAACCCCTGCGTGCTTTGGCTAATGACATTGAGAGCCTCACACGCAGAGCCTATTCACACATGCAGTCAGGGGTTCAGAATGAACTAGCAAAAGATCAGTTCATCAGAGCCCTGGCACCACCGGAGCTGCGTGTGCAGGTTCAGCTGATGCACCCCCGATCCCTGCAAGACGCATTGGACTTAGCAGTGGAGAGAGAGTGTTTGCTGGGAGTAGCAGCGGGAAACGACCTGAGAGGACAACCACCGGCATGCAGATCTGCGGAGGGGGCAGAGCTGAACCAGGAGAAACCTGCTTGGGTCTCGGAGCTGACAGAAATGATCCGAGCAGTGGCGCTACAGTTGACACGGGACTCCTCCGCACCCCCAGCTGTTTGTTGGGGCTGTGGCCAACCGGGACACCTCCTGAGGCAGTGTCCTAAAACAGTCAGGACGCAGGGAAACGACACGGGGTCTGCGGGAGGGAGGAATCGCAGATCCCTACTGTAGCCTCCACACCTCCATCACCAGCGGGCAGGGTCCAAAAGCCCAAACAGGGGGCCCTAGCCCAGAATTCCTTTGAAACTGACTCAGCCCCAGACCAAGCAACCAGGGTTGTGGTGGTTGGACGCACATGTGTTGGGGACTTTTGTTATGTCCCAGTCTCTGTGGAAGGGATCCCATGCACAGCCCTGATTGACACTGGCTCCACGGTAACGCTAGTGAGGCCTGATGTAGTACCAGACTGGACTCGGATCCAACCCACCACAGTGCAGCTGCGCACAGTCACAGGGGACATGTCACCTATGAAGGGGAGGGGGACAATGACTGTTAATGTGGGTGGCCGATCTATCACCCACCCTGTGTGGGTAGCAGATGTGCAGGACATGTGCATATTGGGGCTGGACTTTTTAAGGGCTGCGGGGTGCCAGTTGGATTTAGGTGTGGGGACATGGAGTTTTAAGGAGGGCCCTCTCATTCCACTGTTACCCACAGCTCCTGATCACGCTCTTATGGGTCCTGTGGCCCGCTACACGGAACCTCAGGTCGCAGCTGTCAAGCACACCTCCCCTCAGCCCAGCCAGATTGCTGCCACCATGGCCCCCGCACCTGCGAGTCCTATGCCCCCAGTGTGGGTGCCCCAGAAGAACCGAGACTATGTGTGGACTGAACAGTGCCAGGGAGCGTCTGGCCGTCTGCGGCAAACTCTGACTGAGTCCCCAGTCCTCGCTCCTGCAGACCCCTCCCTCCCTTTCATCCTCGAGATGGATGCTAATGGCGTGGGGGCCCGATCCCAGCAGAGTGACTCGGTAATCTGCAGAGGGTTGCAGGTGGTCGGCACAGACAGCTGGAGGCACCAACAGGAACAGGACCCCGATATCCAGCCTATGTTGCAGTGGGTGGAGAGACAACTGAAGCCACCGTGGGAGGAGGTTTCTGGGCTCTCGCGGGCAACTAAAAGGTTGTGGTCCAAGTTTGAGGCTCTGCGTCTGGAAGACGGGGTGCTACAGAGGTCATGGAAGGACCCCTCCACGGGTGAGGAGCGGTGGCAGACTGTAGTCCCAAAAGGCCTGAAAGACGTAGTCCTGCAGGGCGTGCATGGAGCGTCTGGGTCTGGACATTTTGGCGTTACAAAGACTCTACGCCGCCTCCGACAGGGGTTTTACTGGGGCCAGTACAGGAGGGATGTGGAGGACTTCTGCCGCCGTTGTGACTTCTGTACAGCACGGAAGGGGCCGACAGGTCGGTCTCACACCCGCCTACAACAGTTTGTTTTAGGAGCCCCGATGGAGCGAGTGGCCGTGGACATCATGGGCCCCCTACCATGCTCAGACAGCTTAGAGACAGCCCATGCAATTGCCCTGAGGCAACAGGAGCAAGCGGGCATGCGCCAGAAACTGAACTATGATGTAAGAGCGATGGGCCGACACTTTACTCCAGGAGAGCTGGTCTGGGTGCACAACCCTCGTAGGAAGAAGGGACGGTGCCCGAGACTGGTCAGTCAGTGGGTGGGTCCCTGCAGAGTGTTGGAGCGCCTGGGGGAGGTGGTCTACAGAGTGCAGATGCCCCAAAACAGGAGAAGAGTAGCTCTGCACAGGGACAGGTTGGCCCCCTATGCACCGCAGCCCCCAGAAGGCCAATGGTCGGGGTCTCGGGTGTGTCCGCCAACGTCCCCAGAAGTTTTATCACTGCCGTCGAATGAGGTCCCAGCCGCAGAGTCGGGAGCGCTCTGCTGGGAGCTCGCCCACGACAGACGAGGAGGGCTCCAAGACGGTTCGATGACTTTGTTTGTCCCCTCGTGGGCGAGGGACTCAGTAGTGGGGGGGTAGTGTAACGACCCTGTGTTTGGTTCTGCTTTGGGTCCAAGTATTTCTGTGTATTTGTTCAGTTATACTGTGTTCTGTTGAGCTGTTGTGATTCTGTTGTCCCCCGCCCTCATGTGTTGGACTGGTCGTGGGGGCAGGAGAGGGGTAGGAGCAGGGAGGAGGGACCGGAAAAAGAGAGACGAAGAAGAAGAGCCGGAGAGCGTGTTGTTGTTAGCAGGCAGCTAGCAGTGTGTTCGCTCGCGTGTGTACCGCGTTTCTGTTGAGGCGTGAGCTGCAGCCTCGGTAATAGCAGCTCGTCCCTGTTTCTGAATAAACCCCGTTTGGCTGGACTCCGTCTGCTGTGTTGGCGTCATTACAGTATCGACATGTGCCCAATGATACGTCACATTACGTATCATTGGGCATTTTTAAATGGGTATAGGGAAATTCCCAAGATTTTCTAGTGGGTATACACTGTATACCAGCGTATCACATAGATAGACTGCACCACTGCTGAGGACCTGGTCAGCTCTTCAGATGATGTGCAATGTCTTTTGACTCTACAGAAAGAAATATGAACTGAGTACATTTTGAAATGCCACAACGTACATTTGACATTTAAGTTAACCTCTAAACCTGTACATTATCTTGGGTTGTGTTTTTCCCCTTCTCAGCGTTCACCACCACAAGAACTCTTCATTCAGTTCACTTTTGACCAAGTCTGTCCAGCTCCATTCACCCTAACCCCAGTATAGACTTAGTGACTTGTTTTTAACACAAAGACATAGGAAATAAGACAATTGAAGCCACAAGGCAGCTAATCCACACAGGAAAGCACAACAAAACTGACTCCAGTGACCCAAACATGCACTACACATGAACGTCTGGTGCGACTCTTACAAGAACAGGAGATCTGTGTCTCGTTTTCTCAGCACAAACAAGAATTTAATAAGATGCAAACTGAGTAGTCCAAACATGAATGATCACTGCTGAGACTGATTAGAGCCACTGCTGGTGTTTGTTGAACTCCAGCAAAACTAAGATGGAAAAAATAGTTCAAGTCTGCAGATAAAACTGAAACAGATGCACCGGGAGAGGGGGAGTAATTAAAAACACCTGCTAGACTGAACTCTTTTTTTTTTTGTTCTTGTTTTTGCAATGAAAAAAATCAAATTATGAAACAACAATGTGGGGAAACTGTATGAGCTTTGTGTTGTTGTAGCCCCTGCACAATGAGGTGATAAAAATAATGAAACAGTCTTAACAGCTACTAAATGTGTCTCATTCTTCCCCACACAGCAGACCCCTCATCATCACTCTTCTTTGGTTTTAGACTTCTTCCCATTTGTATCTCTCCGTCAGGCTAAAGCCGGCTTTGAAGTCCATACAACATATCAAAACTGTGTCTCGACTTGCGAATGTGACTAAAATTAAACCTTTTCTACTCTCACCAGCTGCTGAGACCCTGTCTCGTGCATCCCCCAGTCAGAACTAGTTCTCAGTCACAGCCTTTTTCGTCTGGCACTGGTCTTTGTGGACAAGAGGCTGAAGACGCTGCTCATCTGCTGGGGAGCTGCTATCTGATGGTGTTAGAAAGTGCAGCTAATAATACAAACGTTCCAGTAAAATTGAAAAACAGCTGAATGAAACTTAAAATTATAACCAAAGTTCAGGCTCAATTATCCAGGTAAAAAAATCCAACTAAGTTAAGCCAGGTCCTCTGCAAGGTTTCTTTGTGTTGAAATGTTTCGTCTCTCGTCCAAAAGACTTCATCAGTGAGGAGCCACAACAAACTCAGTTTTTTTTACTTAAGCAGAACTTTTTTAACCTTTTCTCAATCCCTCTCCTGCCTCTCCTCCTGCGTTAGCTCTTTTGCTCTTTGTTTTTGTGAACTTTTCTCAGAGCCCCTTTTTGCATACCTTCAGAAATGTAAACTATGGATTTGTTCAGTTGGTCTCTCAACGCAATTGATCAGATTTTCTCACAAGAAGACAGGGTGATGGAGAGCCCTCTTCTCGGAAACATAATTGGATTCATGATAACTTGGTTCTGCTTTTAGGAGTTGGTCGCCAAATTCAGAAACATCAACAGCTGTTTAAGCTGTCTGGAATGTGTGATCTGCAGTGTTGGGCACCAGACCGCTAGGGAGCGCTAAAGCGCTAATCCGCTAATAGCGGACCTAAACAATTTGTTAGCGCTATAGCGGATTGACTAACTTTTATAATTCATAAGTGGATTTGCGTTATTTTTATTTAAAATGCAGTATCACTAATAAATTATCTATCAGTAAAAACGAAAAAACTTATTTACGGGCTCTTAAATCAACCGGACGACTGCTCACGGACCACATCCGGTCAGCTCCGGATATGGTCCGTGAAAAAAAGCGGTCCCCGCCATAAGGGGGGCTAGAGAGAGCACTCTCTCTATAGCAGTTAGTAGCCAGTGTGTTACTCTGCAGTTTTCGAAGAGTCAGACGAAGAGTTTTTAACATGGAGGGTGAACTTATGGATGTTTCTCAGTGGCCTACGCGACGCGTCAGCGCCTCATTTGCCCTGTTCAAAATGGCGACCGGCCACAGAAGTGAAGGACTTTACAAGAAAACACGGTAAAAACAATTATTTCTTTGCTGAGAAAAAATATATTTCTTAGCTGACTTTATAGCACAAGGTTTTTCTGAGCTTAACCGTTTCACGAAATGGTCAAATCTGCTGGATTAAAAAAAGTAGTTCGCCATTTGCCCTGTTCAAAATGGCGACCGGCCACAGAAGTGAAGGACTTTACAAGAAAACACGGTAAAAACAATTATTTCTTTGCTGAGAAAAAATATATTTCTTAGCTGACTTTATAGCACAAGGTTTTTCTGAGCTTAACCGTTTCACGAAATGGTCAAATCTGCTGGATTTTAAAAAGTAGTTCGCCATTTGCACGTTAGCGCTTTAGCATTAGCTTCCGCTAGCGTTGCTAAGACATAAGCGCTTTTGAAATTGCGGACCTAAATAAATTAATAAGCGCTTTAGAAATAGCGGAACTAATTTTTGGATTAGCGCTACCCAGCACTGGTGATCTGTAAAGCTGTCATTTCTAACCTAAACCCGGAGCCCGGTCCCACCTGACCCGGATTCGGACCGGGCCGGGCCATAATAATGTGCTTCATGTGTGGGCCAGGTCGGTGTCGGGCTTTTTATTGCATCAGGAACTCATGCATCCGACGATCCAATATATACAAACATGGCTTACCATACTACACCAACCGTGTGTGGCCATTTCACCATGTGCTGACCTACTGGTTGAAAGAGGTAAAAAGTTAAATTAAGCTTCAGATGGACTACTGCCAGTGATCCATCAGCTCAAATTGACGTTCATTCAAGTTGACGTTCATTTGCTGCACTCAGCGGACACGCGCAGCCAACGACCCATACAGGTGAGATCACAAAATATCCGACATGTCAGAGCAGGGTTCAATGCAGGCAGAAGCATGGGCATGCATGGGAAGCAGCTCCGATCTTCTGCCCCCTTTACTCAGCCGCGCACGTCCACCGACTGTTAATAATAAACTGTTAATAAATAAAACTGTTAATAAACTGTTAATAACAGTCTGTGGTATAAGCAGTCAAAACTTAATTTAAAATGTTGGTGTGTGGGGGAGGGGGTGTTGTGTTCGGACCTGTAATTACTGTTAGTTTGTCGGATCGGGTGGGATTCGGAAATTATGGCTACAGGCTGGGTTGCCTCGGACTTTTTGGACCTGAGTGCAACTCCAGTGTGCTGGGATTGGCAACACTCAGACTGTGTGTGAACTATCTGTGGACCTGTATCAGAGCTGAGCAGGCAGGTCTGTGGAACTTTGTGGCAGTGTTCATGGACGGCTGGAAGGAACAGACCTCGAAGAAGTTGTAAGCCAGACTTCGGATAAGTAATCACAATTCGGCTGTTTGGAGTCGCCATGAGATGTACTAGCGGGACTGTAAAAGGCAGATGCGGAAATTAAAGTGCTCTTCCTGACCCAAAACAATGTTGAAAGCCGAAACTGGCTCTTGCCTTGGAAGCCTAACTATCTCAATTTCTCCTTGGATGTTATAGAAATAAGACAACTGCCCCTCCCCGCACCAAGAACATCTGTGGACCCTTATCAGACCGGCTGAGAGACACTGTAACATCTTTATCAGGACTATGAAAACTATCTGGAAATGTTCATGGACACCCCTCCCCCTGCAAAATGTATTGTCTCTCTATGTTGATTGCTAAGGTAGATTTTTTTGCTACCTTACATTGTGCCCTGTGGCAAGGACATGGCATGAGAGATCTTTTTTTACAACTTGTTTCCTCATGTTTTCTTCCCCCTTTCTTTTCTAAACAACAAGGGCAGAGCTTCATAGGGAGCAGCAGCCCCGTTGCACTTCCGTATATCCTTCAGACGGCTGTACGGCATGAAATGTCACTGGACTTAACTGTACAATGACAATAAAGTTGATGATTCTGATTGTTGTTCTGAACCATTTTGGCCATGGCTGCCTCAGATGGGTCTGCAGGGGAGGGGGCGGACTTCAGAAACCATCTTATCACCATCATACTGTTTGGCCCACTATGTGAGTGTGGTACTTATGGGACTGAGTTTGTTGTGGCTCCTTGGGCTGATGAAGTCTCTTGGATGAGAGAAGAAACGTTTCAACACAAAGAAACTGTCAATAGGACCTGACAACTTTGTTGGATGTAGTCAAAGAATGTTTGGAGGGAGACTGAGCAATTTCTGTGCATGAAGGAGGTAGCACAGAGACACAGGCCGAGGGAGAGTTAGCCGGTCAGTGTATGGACTCATTCTTGCACTTTCTGTCAAACGGTGGTGGTCTCTTTGGGATAATTTTACAAAAAGGTGCTTCTCAGTTATTGATATAAATAGATCCTCCTCCATTATCAACTGAAAATTCATTCAACCTTTAAACAGGTTGGTCTCATTGAGTATGAACATAAAATAAACATCCACTCTGTCAGCCACATTGTCTGTGTTGATTCTGACTGAACATGAAATGAGCTGCAGACTTATCAGGGGTTCGCCCCTCGGTTTCTCTTTAGATTATGAATAATCCATGCAGAAAAGATTGTCTCAAATCATATCAATGAGATCTGAGGTCTCAGTCTTGTGAAGTTTAGCGGCACCGACGCGTAGCATTAAAGTTTTTCTCTCATGACTGCTCAAAATCTTTCATCGTGACCTCAACTTCAGGCCAAATGGTTCAAAAGATACTGAATACTGTTTCTTGTTCTAAATCATAATCGTGAGGCGGTTAGGTTTTGTCTTTATTACTGGATTAATTCAGATTTTTGACGCTACCACGAATGTCCAGGCAAGAGGCTGAATACGATCAGTGACAGAAACTTGTGTTGTTTTGCATCATTTGTTCTCAAAATAGTTATTGAAATGTGCGTTACGTTTGTTTTTTCCTAGCTATTTGGAAAACAAATCTGATGTATTAGTGCAACGTGCTCAACACAACATGGCTGGAGTTTAACTGCAGCGTCGCTTTAGTCTTCTCATGAGCACACAGCAGGACGGCAAGGGATGGGAGTGAAACTCTGTGAAAGTCTGTACAAATTACATTAAATTAAAAACATCTTAGAGATGCACAGTAAAGGTTGGGTTGGCACAGTGATTATCAAACTTTATCAAATAATTCCCACCTTTGTAACTACTAAGCTCCAAGTACCGATTCAATTCAATTTATTGATAAAGCACCAATTCACAACAGAAGTCGTCTCAGGGCACTGAACAGAAACGTTCATTAACATTATCTGAGGAGCAGACTGCTTTGAATTTAACTCCATCACAGAACTCTCATCTTGAGCAAACATGATGGCGACTGTGGAAAGGAAAAACTCTCTCACGAGGAAGAAACCTTTAGCAGAACCAGGCTCAGGACAAGAGGCCATCTGTTTCAACCGGCTGGGTTTGAGAGGAACAGATACACAATGGCAGGTCAAGAATCACATTTTAAGATGGAAATAATATCAAATGAAAACTACAGTATTCACTTTTACCAACTCATTTAAGAAATGAGGTCAAGATGTCCTCTAGTAGTGGTGTAAGCCTATAGCAGCATAAGAAGCCAACACTAACTATAGTATTGATCAAAAAGTAAAGTCTTCAAACTGGACAATGTGTCAGCCTCATGGACAGAAACTGGAAGTTGGTTCCACAAGAGAGGAGCCTGATAACTGAAACATCTTCCTCCCATTATGCTTTTGGAAACTCTAGGAACCACACATAAACCTGCAGTCTGAGAGTGAAGTGCTCTGTTAGGAAAATATGGAACAATAAGAGCTCAAATGTAAGATGGAGCTAGGTTGTTGAGGGCTTTGTAGGTTAGAAGTAAGATTTTGAATTCAAATTCTGGATTTGACAGGGAGCCATTGAAGAGAAGCTACCGTAAAACTGGAGAGCTGTTATCTCTCCCACTAACTCCAGTTGAGACTCTGGCAGCAGCGTTTTGGATCAACTGAAAACTTTTTAAAGAAGATTTTGGACACACAGATAACAAACCATTGCAATAGTGCAGTCTAGCCATTATAAAAGCATGAACCAGTTTTCTGCATCATCTTCTCCTACCACTGTTAGGATTAAAAAAAAACTGTAGTCCAAGTTTACTTTTATATCTGACAGCAATAAGAAAACTAGGCACACTAACCTGGTTGAAGGGTGTGCTTAAAAATATAAACCCTCATGATCACAGAGGAGAAGCACCAAATATACAACATTTTTATTTCGTCCCACAACAACAGAATACAAATTTAAGGTAAACTGATTTAATTTTCATCTCTTTCACCTTTTGTTGTTAGAAAGTTCTCTGAGCGTCTTGACTCGTCAGGTTTAGACGTTAGCGCTTTCGTTCAATGGTGTCCACGCCAGTTTCTACAGGGGTTATAGTTCACAGTGATGGGGCTTTGGAGTGACAAATCCCAGTAGTCTTTAGAGAAAGTGATTGTTTTGGGAATACAGGTGGTCCCCGACTTACGGAAGTCTCGACTTACGGCAATCCGACTTTACGAACGCATCTTATTAATAAAAATATAAAATAAAATAAACAATAAAAAAGTTTTTTCAGTTTTCGGCACTGCCGCCAGTGTTCGGCAGTGTCCGCCATTTTGCGGTTAGCTCCGGCCTCGACAGCCGGCTTTGGACCGACCGTGTCCGATAGGAGGTTGCTGCGCTCGGATAGATGAGCTGGGAGCTGAACGGCGGTTTTGTGGAGGGACGGATGGACGAAGGAAAACCGATTGCCAATCGCTAACCCTGGACACCGAGCTAACATGCTAAAAGGCGGAGAAAGCACAGCGTCGGATGGATGCTGCTGGGACACCGAGCTACATGCTAAAACGCGGCGGAGATGCCTGCTGTGGCCGGGAGCTCGCCTCGATGCTCCGCCTGGCGACCTCATGTTGGTCGGACCCGAAGCTAACATGCTAACGCCAGGGGACGCGGAGAACGCGGAGAAACAGCTTCACCAGCTCCTAGTAAGTTATTAACTCTTTTTACCTTCATTATGTATGGAGCTAACATGCAGTTACAAACAGTTTGGACCGCGTGAAGCAGCTGGAACGAGCTAACAGACATGCTAACTATTTTTTTCCTTCATTATGGCTCCAAATGTACTGTATGTGTTTTTTGATAATTATGTAGGGTACTGTGTTAGGGTAGGTGAAGTGCTTGGTAACTGTACAGTACCGTACATGTACGTGTATAAGTGTGTTTTCCGACTTACAGCGATTTTCGTGTTACGAGCGGCCGTAGGAACGGAACTTGTTCGTAAGTCGAGGACTACCTGTACAGTATTTTAATAAATTCATTAATTTCATTAATTGCTACAGACCATGTGACAGGAAAACTCATGCAGTGTTCCTGTTAGGAACGTCTCCCCAACACGATCATGTAAAAACACACCAACAACAACAAGAGCGTACAAGCCACGTCTACTCTGTGGTTGTTTATCAGCCCTAAGTGACGGGGCTCGTTGTTTTCTGGCCCACCATGTCAGCGGAAAACAAAACAGCAGTCAGGTGGGACAGACTTCAGCTTGTTTCAGTCTCATTAAGTTTTTAAAAGTTCCTTTTGAAAAAAATAAATCCTCTTTTAATTTGTCCTTTCCTAATCAGCAGTTTACATGATGAGCACATCATTAACTCTTTCCTGGAGAAGAAACATTCTCTTCACATTATGCAGCTGCACAGCGTGAGTTTGAGACTGATTAGGAAATGGTGGCTGGTCTCATTAAGATTCTCCAAAACAAATCACAACCCAGTCTCACACACATCAGTATGCAAAGACGACCATTAACTCAACACACACACACACACACACACACACACACACACACTGTCTGGCAGCATGAACAGGTCTGGTTGTGCCAAAGACTCACGGCTTGGGAACATAAACAAATCCTACGTGGACACAGCAGCTGTGTTGCTTCAGTCCCGACTGAGCCGACACTTTACTGCACAAACACACACACGGGGGCATTTCTGCCACATGAGTGGACAAAGTATCAATAGTGTGAAAGTTTATGAAGCATTCACATTACAGTATTGTGATCCATTTTTCTTCTGTACGTTTTTCAGTATCTTTTTTGTTCCACGGTTTTTGTGCTATTTCAACAAATCATAAATCAAAACGTTCAGCTCGTCCAGAAGGGTGCTATGACTTTTGGTATTGGTGCAACTTTAACTTTTTGAAATATTTAGCCTTCTTTTAAATTTTTGTTCTCATAGAAAATGAACTGAGCTCATTTAACATCCTTCATATCTTTAGATGTGTTTACAACCTTTTACTGCTCCTTTCACATTTTGTTTTGCTTCAGCTTATTTCAGCTTTTGTGCAAATTTAAACGTCTTTCAGCTGTTTTGTGCTCCTTTCAGATTATTTCTGCTCACTAAATTGTGTGCTTCTTCACACATCTTTATGCTAATTTCAGCTTATTTATGCACGTTTCAGGTTTTTCTGCTATTTCAGCTACGACCTCTGTTTTATGCTGTTTAGTGTTTTCAGCACATTTTTTACACTCACAACTTTTTTCAGCCTGTTTCAGCAAAAATGTGCTCTCTCCACTTCCTACTGGTAATTTAAGCTTCTTTCCATCTTTTTAGCTTATTTTCAGCTGTTTTATTCTAATTTCAGCTTTTTTTCAGATAATTTCCATCATTTTGTGCTCATTTCATGCTTCGTTCATCCTAACTGGGCAAAAGTGCTCTGTCTGCTTTCTTCAACTAATTTAAGCTTGTTCTACCCTTTCAGCTACCTCCTTAGCATTGTTTAGCTTCTTTCAGCTGTTTTCAGACAAATCCAAGTTTTTTCATGGTAATTTTTTATACTTTCAACCTAATTAACTTCTTTATGGTTATGCTCCTTTCATCTTATTTCTGTAAGTTTCAGCTTTTTCTGCTATTTCAGTTACTATTTAGCTTTTTATGCTAATTCATCCTTATCAGCTAATTCCACATTGTTTAGCTCATTGGAGCGCTTTCCACTTACTTCTGGTAGTTTTAGCAGTTTAAAAAAAAAAAAAAAATTTAATTTCCTAATTTGTTTTGCTCATTTTTGGTCAATCAAACCTAAATCTGCAAAAATGTGTTCTTTCTTCTTTCTTCTCCTAATTAAGGCTTGTTCTTTCATTTCAGCTACAATTCGGCATGTTTTTTTTATTTAGCTAATTTCAGCTGTTTTCAGCAAGTTCTATAAGCATTCACACTGCATGCAATTTCTCTAGTTTATTAAGCATTTGCCCTATCTTACATATAGGGCTAATTTTACCTCCTGAAATTAGAATTATTAAGAAATATTTTTAGAAATTTGGAGCACATATCTAAAAAACAACAAAAGAATGTGCCTGAAATCATGAAAAATTTCTACCAGGCATTTTAAATAGCTCCTTCCCTTCCAGCCTTCTGCAGTCCCCTTTTAAACTTCCACAGAGAATTATATCTAAATGTAATCCCGACTTTGCTTTCTTCTCCTGTGGGCTCGTATCATCACACTCCCCCCTCTGTGCTTCAGTTAGGATTCTTCATATCTGGCTTGGTTCGTGTCAAACATCCCAAACCTGTCTGAGCTAATATTCATCTTGGTCTCATCTGACAGAAATCTGTGCTTCAGTATTTAAAGAATAACAGTCTATGCCACTGAGTTTAATGAATAACATTTATTGGTGTTCCCAGTATCTGAGCTGTCACAGAAAGTCCTGATTGAACCGACAACCTTTGTGACTGACGGATGTAAAAGAACCACACATTTGATTTTCAGGAAAAGCGTAGTTTGAAAACTGGGAAGAGCCAGTGTCATTTTAGAGAAATGTTCTTGTACTGGGGTTGATTTAAATTTCCACAACCTCAGTGTTTTTGGAGTCAAGCTATCTTTAGCTCGTCAGTCTGGTCAAAATAAACTCAATTTCTCCAAACTGAGGTTGTCCGCTGCAAAATCATCTGAACAGTCGTTTTAAGTGTAAATCATTTTACATATGTTTGTTGGATTAAGTTTGAAATTTGGACCTAATTTGGAATAGAAGGATTTTGGTTCTGTCAAATTAATCTTTAGACGTTTTATTTTATAAAGGAAAGGAATTAAGGGTCATTAATGTTTTCTGTAAGAAGTCAATGATAAAGTCAGACAAATCTTCGGTGACACTAATACACATGCACATGATTTAAAAATAAGGGTGGCTCAGTTAGATCTGTTGCTTCTCAACAAGAAGGTTACCGGTTCAAATCCCAACCCAGGATCTTTCTGGGTGGAGTTTGCATGTTCTCTCTGTGCATGCGTGGGTACTCCGGTTTTTCTTCCCACAGATCAAAAACATGCATGTTAGATAGATAGATAACTTTATTACAGACTCAGAGTCCAACCTACATAAGAGACAACGAACATGATAAAATAAAATACAAAATACAAATAAAAAATTACAAAAATTATAAAAATTATAAAATAAAAAGACTGATTGGTAACTCTAAGTTGTCTCTAGGTGTGAGTGAGAGAGTGAATGGTTGTTTGTCTCGTTTGTCATTTTTCAATAAGTAGGTTTTTTGCTTTAAGTGGAAATGTTTTCATTTATTTATTTATTTTTACTGTTGACTATAAAATAATCTTGATGACGATTTTCTCGTGATTAAATCAACTAAATTTACAAATTAAAAATGAACAGGATGTTGTACTACTTACTAATTGATTTTAACGTCTTGTTAGACGTTCTCCTAAGAGTTAATTGAAACTCTTAACTTTTGCATTTTACAAAATAAAACTACTGAAAGACTCGTTCGTCTTATTTTACAGATATCAACTAACGATGAAACATCTAAGGATGCAGAAATCAGACTGACCTGTTGAATGAATGAAAAAAATACCTTAGAAACACACACACAGGTTTGTTTTTTCTATCTTTGTGGGGCCATTACATTGACTTCCATTCATTTTTCATTCATTTCTATAGCCTAACCCTGACCTTTACCCTAAACCTAACCATTACCAATGCATACCTTACCCTAAACTTAACACATCCTCAATTCACACCTTAGTCCTAAACCTAACCCTTAACCCACCAACGGGACTTCTTCTTATGGGGGCCGGGCTTTGGGCACCATAAGAAGCAGTTGGTCCTCACAATTTGGTATAACTCAGAAAAATTGGCCTCACAATGTAACATAAACAAGGACACACACACACAAACACACAGAGCTTTACCTGTGTCAGGGCTTGACTTTGGTCAGCTAAAATCCCAGCCTGTTGGCCTGAATGTTGGCTGAACGTCTGTTATCCAGACTGTTCAGCACTGAGCTCAATGAGAGCGAGTGAGGAGAAACAATGAGGAGTGGGGAGGGCCGAGGAGGGAGTTGGATTAAGAGAGGAGGAGGAGAGAGCCCTTCCATGGGCTGAAGACATGAACACAAGAGAGGGGAGGAGGAGAGGAAGGAAAAGAAAAACAGAAAGAAACAGCGAGAGGAGAGGGATGAGGGGTGAAAGTGAGTGGGGTGTGGGGTCAGGGAGGAGATAAGGTGAAATACACGAAACAAGTACAAACATAAATAAAATGGGATGGGAATAAAAGGTACAACAGCAGAAAGTGGAACAAGAAATGGGAACTGAAGTGAAGGAAGAGAGGGAACAAAGAGGAAAAAAGAAAAAGAGGAAAGAAGAAAATAGGCAGGACAAACACAAAAATAAAAAGAGGTCAAATAGAAAATGAGTTGGTAAGAGAAAATACTTATTAAGAAAACAAAGGATAAACGGTTGTATAATGGTATACAAAAAAGGGAACCAATGAAAAAATAAGGCAACATAAATAATGGAGAGATCCAAGAAAAACAATACATGAATTGGAATAAGAATGTTAGAAGTATACGAAGGCAGAAACGTGAAAATTAAAGTATTCTGAATATTGTGTTGATGTAACAAGATAAGGTGCTGAAACCAAGGACGAATGTGTAAAGTAAAAAAAAAAAGATTGGAAAAAAAACAAGAAGAAGGGAAGCTAGGAGAGATAGAAGAAATCAGGAGTGAGAAAAGTGTGGACGAGAACAAGAAGATAATGTTTTAGAGACAAGACGAAAAAAGAAGGATGTGAAGTCAGACTAGAATGAAAGGAAAGAAGAAGAGATTGACGAGGAGAAACAGAAGAAAAGGAGGGAGGGAGTGATTGGGAGGATTAAAACCAGCGGATTAAAAGCTCTATAAAAAGGACTGAGGAGAGCTGAAAGGAAAAAGGCAGAGAGGAAATCTAGTCAGGTGACAGACGATCTAAGATATTTGAGTTGGTGTTAAAAGCTGCTGGAGCTGTGATCTGACCTGGATCCTCCCACCTGAGCTGGAAATAATGATCCCCAAGACAGATTTAAAGAGATAAATCAACTTTTGAGAGGTAAAAACAAAACTTCTATGTCCAAAATCTTCTTCTTCTTGCAGCTTTTCCCTTCTCGGGGTCTCCATAGCAAGTCCTCTGTCTTTTTCCTGGCAGCTGCATTTCTAACATCCTTCTACCAATATACCCACTGTTCCTCCTCTGGACATGTCCAAACCATCTCAGTCTGGTCTCCCTAACTTTATCTCCCAGTTGTTCAACATGTGCTGTACCTCTGATTATCTCATTCCTAATCTTATCCATCCTTGTCACTCCTAAGGAGAACCTCAGCATCTTCATTTCTGCTACTTCCAGTTCTTTCTCCTGTCTTTTTGTCCATGTCTCTGTCTCCAGACCATACAACATAGCTGGTCTCACCACTGTCTTGTAAAGTTTTTCTTTGACCTTTGCTGACACCTTTTTGTCACAAATCACTCCTGAAACTTTTTTATATCCTCTCCATCCTGCCTGGACTCTCTTTCATGGGCGAAGCCAGGATTTTATGAGGGGCGGTTCGTTTAAAGAAAAAGTGGACCTGGAAAGAGCAACACGCCTCGGTGGTTCACTGGAAGCGCGTCGGGTTGCCACTCCAAACTTTCTCTCGACTCGGGTTCAATCCTCACTTGGTTGAACTCGAATTGTCGAAGTGGGCAATATTTCAACTTATTTTACGTTTGTCTTTTATTGGATTTAAAAAAAGGAGTTTGTGTTAACCACAGGCATATTCAGTCTATGGTGTTAACCGGTTCAACAGCGGCATCTCCATACCTTCTCCTACCACCTCTCTTAACACAGAACTTGTGTTGTGCGGGAGTTTTAGGCGGGACTTCATAGGCAAAGTGGGCGGTTTGTTCGAACCCCCCGAACCCCCTTGGCTATACGCATGTCTTTTTTACTTTTTTCCCACATTCCACATTTTCCTGGACAGTGGACCCCAAGTACTTGAAGTCCTGCACCTTTGTGACCTCTGCTCCTTGTAGCCTCACTGTTCCACTGGCCTCCCTCTCATTCACACACATGTACTCTGTCTTACTACGGCTGACTTTCATTCCTCTTCTTTCAAGTGCATACCTCCACCTCTCCAAGTTCTCTTCCACCTGTTCCCTGTTCTCACCACAGATCACAATGTCATCTGCAAACATCATAGTCCATGGGGATTCCTGCCTGACCTCATCTGTTAGTCGGTCCATCACCAGAGCAAACAAGAAGGGGCTCAGAGCCGATCCTTGATGCACTCCCACCTCCACCTTGAAGCTATCTGTCACTCCTACAGCACATTTCACCACTGTCCTGCTGTTCTCATACAGGTCCTGTACCAGTCTAACATTCCCTTCTACGTCTAAAACACATGAGGCAAAATGAAATTGAAAAGTATGCCAAATGTAAGTTTTGGCCTTTCCCTTTCACCTGAATGTTGGCTATGTTGCAATAAAATCTACAGAATTAACAGTTAAATACAATTTAGCTGACTGCTCAACCGTGAGGCCGAAGAGACACACTAACATGTGTTAGTTTGTATTTCGGGGTCTTTCTGGACCTCAGTGGTGTAGTCTATGTGATACGCGGGTATATGGAATATACCCACTAGAAAAGCTCAGGAATTTCAGTATACTCACTTAAAAGTGCCCAATGACACAAGCCCATGTTACGTATCATTAGCAATGATATATGACATGGGTTTGTGTCATTATCAACACATCTGGAACATTTTAGACACATTGAGTTGGTTCAACCTGTGTTTTGTATAATTCATAATTCTGTACTTAGTACAGTACTTGATACTTGAACATGTTTTGCTTTGATACGGTTTTATAAATTCTGTAACGTTTTTAATACAAAGCCAACTGTTGTATAAAGTTTGTTGTACTATAAGCATCAGAGAAATTTTGAAATGTTCAATATGTTTAAAAATCAAAATTAACAATTACATTGTACTTAACCTGTTGGTTTCTAAGCACAGTATACCCACTACAAAAATGTAGACTACACCACTGCTTTGATGACCGACAAGGACCAGGTGAAGAGAGAGCACCAACCATGAAGGTGCCATGATACCTTCCATTTTATAACCAGAGCCAAAGATACAACAACCCGCTGGCATAATGAATACAACATAGGATTTTTAATGTAGCCTATATTATTATTATTTATTTTTTAAATCAGGTATGAAGCAAGCCTAATGTGGATGCTGTTAGACCCTGGGAGGAAACCATAAAACCCAGACAAAAATGAAGGGAACATACAAACTACAGTAGTCCCTCGCTACTTTGCGGTTAGACTTTTGCAGACTTGCTCTTTCACAGTTTTTCAAACTAAGATTGTAGCACGACACACAATTGGCTGATTCATGGAAAGTGACCAACCAGAGCATTGTGCTCTGTATCTCAGGTGCTGATTGGCTCAGTAAGTGTAAAAGTCTGCTCCCTTTCGCTGCGCTCTTTTGTGAAATTTACTTTAAGTGTTATCCATTGTCATCATTCTTTGTTGAAATCAGGTGTCTCTTGTAAATGAGTCCTCGAGGCTCAATGGGATTCACCTGTCTAAATAAAGGTTGAATGACAAACTTCAAGCTGTACGATGGCACCCAAACCTTCTGCGCGTTCTAAAGTTTCAGGCAGAGAACCAACGCGACAGCTGCTTACCATAAGAGAAAAGGTTGAGCTTTGGACATGTTGAAATGAGGAAGAGCTTACGTGGATCTTGGATGCCATTACAGGATCAGTGGAGATGGAACCTGCATTAGCCATGTGGATTAATGATTGCAGTAGAAAGAACATCATGCTGGATACAAACACCATCCGGACAAAGGCCAAACAACTTTAAGATTATCTGGTGACAAACAGGGATGATCAATATGGCGATGGTAAAGAGGTAAAGGACAACAAGGACGACAACGCTGCAGCAGGACCTTTGAGTACTACGCCTACCAGACCAGGGGCTGAGATGGGGTAGAAGCAGGGCAGCTGACTAGGCACCCGAAAATCCCACGACGCTACTTTGCAGATTTTCACTTATGGCTGGGGTGTCTGTAACGTAACCCCCATGATAAACGAGGGACTACTACACACACACACACACACACAAAACAAACAAACAAACAAAAATGGCCCAACCCAGTAACGGGGGAGTGGTGGCACAGAAGTTAGAGAAGGTGGGCCTGTGATCGGAAGATCGCCTGTTCAACTCCCGCTACTGACAACATCAAATTGAGGGTGAAAAATGTGAAGCACCCACATTTTCCCTACTCTTGGCCCTTGAGCAAGGCCCTTAAACCCACCATCTCTCCTACGGGCACCCTAGCAGCTCTCCACACAGAGGGCTATGGTAGCTTGGTGATCTGTGGTTGCATCAGGAAGGGCCTCCGGTGTTAAACTAATTACCACGTCTTTGTGCGACTTAGTTCAGTGTGGCGACCCTGAAGAAGGAAGCAGCCGAAAGAAAAAAAGAAAAAAAACTGGCCCAACTCAGGGATTGAAACCAGACATTTCTTGCTGCAGTAGTGCTACCAGTGCTAACAATTAAGTCACCATGCTGCCAAGTTAAAGCCAAAAGGGGACCAGCGTATAGGTATGCTGGTCCTCCATACAGGTTTTAAGGTCTTCCGCCTACATGTTAACAAACATGCCATTGCCCTTCAAAACACATATGTACATGCACTTTAGATGATTTGTTTCATGTGTTTTGTGATTTAAAAAAATCATCACCACTTTTTTGAACAGGAATAAATAATTGCTGACTAATGTGTTCAACACCATGTGGCATCAACCATAATACAGCATGTTGGCTGCTTCCTGCACATAGCTAAGAAACCCTATTAAAGCTGCAGTATGTAGCTTTTTTTATGAAAATATTTCTTCACTCTGTCACTACCTCCTGACAGACTGATGTTAGCCAGGTAATCTCTGAAAAAAAAAAAAAAAAATATTGTCCCCTTGCTTCTCCAGGTGGTAAATAAGCATTTCTAAAAAGAAAAGGTGACCCGCCATTTTCCAGCCAATAAAAACAGAGTTTGTAACCAGCCAATAAAAACAGAGCTTGAATTTGAATCAGCCAATAAAAACAGAGCTTGAATTTGAAATTCAACAGACCACAAGGGGGCAGAGCCACATATGGCTCTGAGGGGGAGGGATCAGAATGCTTTGCCTG
Source organism: Garcialebias charrua (assembly GCA_038048925.1). NCBI lineage: Eukaryota > Metazoa > Chordata > Actinopteri > Cyprinodontiformes > Rivulidae > Garcialebias > Garcialebias charrua. The sequence continues at coordinate 26,600 of JBBPBX010034348.1, forward strand.
TTGAAAATATTTCTAACTGCTGCAGTTCTACAGAAACTGCATACTGAACCTTTAAGGTTTTATTATGGCAACGACAGAGCAAAAAATAAGGTTTTTGCTACCCTTTTTATTGTCCCGCATCATGGAGATAAGAGGGGGAATTGGAAACACCCTCCTTTTGTCCATCCATCCGTTTGTCCGTGCGTATTGCAAGCATGAATTTGAAAACATAGGTGCGGTACAAACAAAAAAGTTTAAATCATGTCATTTGAACAAGTTTCCAACTTCCATTTTGTTATGTAGCTGCATCTAGGCGCAATAATGGTTCCTTTAAATAAAATTGGGTTGCCATGTCAAAATCCAAAATGGATGCTGCCATATCCATCATGTGAGTGCAATAACTTAAAAAAATAAGCAATGTGCCAACTTCCATTTTGTAATGTGGCCACATCTACGTTAGCCGTCACCATCAAAAAATTTAGTTGCCAAGTCAAAATCCAAAATTCTCACTGAGCTACATCAGACAAGCAAAAATAAAAAAGAGAATAAAATCCTACCGCTTCTCCACAGTGTAACACCTACACAGTGACTAGAATATCTTGCACCAAAAACATTAAGGTTTACTTACATTCCCTGTTCAATACCAGTCCAGAAAAACACTCATCTTGAAAACTCCATACGTTTACTCTTCCAGTCCTCAGAGACGGGGGACATCAGCGTTTTGTTTATTTTGATATTTAGATATGTAATGATGTACCTATAAGCAGGTCTGTTGCTGATGTGATGATCAATAATTTAATCATCTCCTGCTAGAAGATTTAATTCTGTGATTCGGATTCCTTTACAACAGTGTGTGTGGTGTGTGTGTGTGTGGGAACACATCTGTCAGCACTTGCGGCTCAAAACAACTGCAGTAAAAATGGAGGACACACAGTCCTCCCTGGACCAGGCAGGTCATAGTTCAGATGTAATGACCCTGGTTGTCCAGTGAGGATGGACGGGAACACAAGAGTGAAGATGTCAGGCATGTCCCACAGGGGATGGATGACAAATAAACACATACTGAGCAACAGCACATTTTTATGAAGACTAAACAACAACAAAGAAATGTACAAACAGACCTAGAGTATAGTATCTCACTGTGTTGGACATTAAATTAACAAACTGAGAAAGTTTTTATTGCAGTTTCACTGGATTCTGGATGTTTGTGACCAGAGAGATGTGAGGACGTGTTCTGCATGGACAGTTTTTCAAAATTACGCTCTATTTTGTGCATACAGCTTACAAAACGGTTGTCTGGGTCATGCACGTTGTTTCGTGGCCCACATAAGACCTTCTTTGTGCCCACCTTGGCAGCCACCCTGTCAATATTCTTTAACCTACTGAAATACACTTTTTAAATCTAGATAAGTAGACTATTTACTGATTGTAACTATAATGATTGTTTTTATTAGTGTTAGCCCAGCACTTTGCTCACTTTGCTATATGAAGTAATAAAATATGCACACTTCTATTAAATTAAAAATCAAGCTAAATTTTAGTTTCTATTATATTACGTAACATATTTTGGTCACAGAATACATCTTTTCTCTGCTATGTGTTAGCAAAGTTGAATTTAAATGTTCATAGTCATTTAAGAAAAACCTGCCCTTTTTTCATTATGTAGAAAAATGCTTAGCACTGTAGAAATTGGTTTGACCTTTTAACTCCTTGGCTTTTCCCCGTTGATTTTATGAACATCTTACCACGGTTTTCCCCGTCATCTTTGAACCCTGGCACTTCCTGTGACGCTGTCATACATTTCCAGGTCAAAAGTGCGGTGGCTCAACAGAGATGGGACTCCTCGTGTTGTTGGGTTTGTGTGCTGACTCTGATTCTCTGCTTCAAAAACAGGATGAATGATGATCAGGCGATATGCCACCAGAGCAGCACACACAGCCAAGCAGGAAGCCCCACATGTTGAACTGTACTGACTACACCACCACCTACAGTTCAAACTGTGGACAACAACAGCACCAGGATCTGTCCTTCAAAACTGCAGGCCGGCAATGAGACAAAAGCAAAAACAGGTCTTCCCATTAGTTTGAAAGCTAAAACAGGAATGACAGTACACACACACAAATACACACCCACACACATATACTTTGTATATACAGTATATATATATATATACAGTATATATATATATATATATATATATATATATTAGGCATGTAACGGTTGTAGTTGGTGTACCGAACCGAAAAGGTACGGAGGTGGACCGAACCGAACGTGCTGTACCGAAACGGTTATTTTTTCACTCATTGAATGTTAATATGTGCGCCGCGGAACAAAATTTCCTGGGCGCGTTTCAGCACGGAGCTATTATCTCGCAGCACGCGCAGCATTAGCCGTTAGCTTCTCGCTGCGGTTTCCTGTTTGTTAACGTTATGGTTTTCTTGTTAAAAGACGAGCGCACAAAGCTGTGTGTGTGGACGTTTTTTCATGAAGACTGGATCTGCAGCAGCAACACGTCTAACGTGAACGCGCTGGAAACTACGTCATCAGAACGTGAACGAGCTGTTACAAAGTACGCTAACCACACAGCTGCATTTAAACAACTTCTACAAAGTGCGCTAACAACACAGCTGCATTTAAACAACTTCATCAGGTAATTTAGATGGGTCCAGATCAATAACACAAACTGTATGAGTTTTTAAAGCTCTGAATCTAAGTCTGAAAGTTTTTAATGCACAGTTGATCCTTGCTATGAGACATCCATCACGTCAACACTTAAGTCAAAAAGTTCAGCTCTTTATGAAAAAACTAAAACTGATGGTCAACAAGTCCTGGAGCTGATTTAAACCCTGCCCTGATGATGAGTGAGATATTCAACCGTTCAAGAGGTATTGTTATTTTATTATAATTATTATTTATAATTTATTATTATTTAAAATTATAATCTTATTAACTTATTTTTTTACCTCTGTGTTTTATTTCCAGTATTTCCAGTTACAGAGGTAGCTGCTCTCCTTCCACTTCAGGGAAATCCACCAGAGATCACCTGCTGCAGCTAAGAAGTGTGTGATGACTGAATTGAACTCTGGAACTGTTCCAGGACCAGTCCCACCAAGAAGAGGTTGTGAGTAATGAGGACAAATACAGCCACACTGGTGCTACTGGACAAAAACTTTATTAGTTAAGATTGTAAACAGTCTGTTGCTGCTTATTGTTCTGGTTCTGACTGTTATTGTATTCATTAAGATTTTTATTATTTTTAATATAATTTATTTATTGTAGAGTGCTGTTTATTTAAAATATCATCCAAATGGGTCACTTTTATTTATTACTACAATACAATACAAACATATTTTTGGCATATTTTCAAAATAAACATTTTGTAAGTCTTTATTTTGTCTTTTTTTTTGTACCGAAAATAAACCGAAAATAAACCGAACCGAGCCCTCCTTGTAATTGAACCGAACCGAAATGTGATTTTAGCGTACCGTTACACCCCTAATATATATATATATATATATATATATATATATATATATATATATATATATATATATATATATATATATATATATATATATATATATATTACGAGCGTATCAACATACGAGGTTCCAGACTTACGAGCTCACTAACGAACAGTAAATTTGTAAAGAACACACAGCGCTCCCACAGCGCCGCGCGAGACCAGCAGCTCATGGTATGAGTTAAGGCTAACATGCTAACATGCTCCACCGGAGCTGCAGCCTTGACAGCCGGCTTTGTGCAATCAGAGGTTCCTGGAGCTCGGATCGATGTCGGGCTGGAAGCCGAAGATATCGGGGGACACTGAGCCAGCTTGGAATAACAAAGCCGACAGCCTTTTGGAAGTGCAGATAAACCGGACTGCCCGTAGCTGCGGACAACAGCAGCCTGATTCGGAGGGGCTAATGCTAACAGGTGATGCTAAAGGCAGCGCGCACAGATGGTTTTCGGTAAGTTATTAAAACTTTTTCTGTCTCCAAATGTATGAAGTTAACATTCTAACAGTCCTTCCTGTAAACAGTTTAAACTGCGTGGTGCTGAAGCAAGCTGTGAAGCTCGGACGTAACGCAGCGGAGCTAACAGCTGGAGCTAACAGGCAAACAGACGAGAGAAGCTGCCGCTCAAAGTAAGAAATTAATTTTTTATATTTTTTATAAATGTTTTAAATTGTTTTAAAGTGTTTTAAAGTGTTAGGATAGTTGAAATGCCTACATTACATGTAATTACCTACATGTAAGTGTTCAGTGGCGGCTCATGTGTTATATAAAGGTCATTAAAGGTCAGTATGGACTTACGAGATTTTCATGTTACGAGATACTCGGAGGTACGGAACTCGCTCGTAAGTCGGGGACCACCTGTACATACAGTATCTCTCTCTCTCTCTCTCTCTGTATATATATATACAAGCCCAAAACCGGAAAAGTTGGCACGTTGTGCAAATCGCAAATAAAAACAGAATACAATGACTTGCAAATCTTTTTCAACCCATATTCAACTGAATAGAATGCAAAGACAATATATTTAATGTTCGAACGGAGAAACTTTATTTTGTTTTGCAAATAACCATTAACTTAGAATTCAATGGCAGCAACACATTGCAAAAAAGTTGGCACAGGGACATATTTACCACTGTGTTACATCGCCTTTCCTTTTAACAACACTCAGTAAACGTTTGGGAACTGAGGAGACCAATTTTTGAAGCTTTTCAGGTGGAATTCTTCCCCATTCTTGCTTGATGTACAGCTTAAGTTGTTCAACAGTCCGGGGTCTCCGTTGTCGTATTTTACGTTTCATAATGCGCCACACATTTTCAATGGGGGACAGGTCTGGACTGCAGGCAGGCCAGGGGAGGACCCGCACTCTTTTGCTACGAAGCCACGCTGTTGTAACACGTGCAGAATGTGGCTTGGCATTGTCTTGCTGAAATAAGCTGGGGCGTCCATGAAAAAGACGTCGCTTGGATGGCAGCATATGTTGCTCCAAAACCTGTATGTACCTTTCAGCATTAATGGTGCCTTCACAGATGTGTAAGTTACCCATGCCTTGGGCACTAATGCACCCCCATACCATCACAGATGCTGGCTTTTGAACTTTGCGCCTATAACAGTCCTGATGGTTCTTTTCCTCTTTGGTCCGTAAGACACGACGTCCACAGTTTCCAAAGACAATTTGAAATGTGGACTCATCAGACCACAGAACACTTTTCCACTTTGCATCAGTCCATCTCAGATGTGCTCGGGCCCAGCAAAGCCGGCGGCGTTTCTGGATCTTGTTGATGAATGGCTTTTGCTTTGCATAGTAGAGCTTTAACTTGCACTTACAGATGTAGCGACGAACTGTAGTTACTGACAGTGGTTTTCTGAAGTATTCCTGAGCCCATGTGGTGATATCTTTTACACACTGATGTCGGTTTTTGATGCAGTACCGCCTGAGGGATCGAAGGTCACGGGCATTCAATGTTGGTTTTCGGCCTTGCCCCTTACGTGTAGTGATTTCTCCAGATTCTCTGAACCTTTTGATGATATTACGGACCGTAGATGGTGAAATTCCTAAATTCCTTGCAATAGCTCGTTGAGAAAAGTTGTTCTTGAACTGTTCGACAATTTGCCCACGCATTTGTTCACAGAGTGGTGACCCTCGCCCCATCCTTCTATGTGGATGACTGAGCATGTCAAGGAAGCTGCTTTTATACCCAATCATGGCACCCACCTGTTCCCAATTTGCATGTTCACCTGTGGGATATTCCAAATAAGTGTTTGATGAGCATTCCTCAAATTTCTCTGTCTTCTTTGTCACTTGTGCCAGCTTTTTTGAAACATGTTGCAGGCATCAAATTCCAAATGAGCTAATAATTGCAAAAAATAACAAAGTTTACCAGTTCGAACGTTAAGTATGTGGTCTTTGCAGTGTGTTCAATTGAATATAGGTTGAAAAAGATTTGCAAGTCATTGTATTCTGTTTTTATTTGCGATTTCCACAACGTGCCAACTTTTCTGGTTTTGGGCTTGTATATATATATATATATATATATATATATATATATATATATATATATATTATATATATATATATATATATATA
>JBBPBX010034349.1:0-32679 GCA_038048925.1 Garcialebias charrua
AGCCAGGACCTGCACTGGACCAAGCACTTTGATTAACTTGCTTGGAATCTGAACCATTCCCATCTAGGTGTGAAGGAACTGAAGGGTGTGGGTTTGTTGTTTATGGAACTGTGGGATTGTTTTAATTTCCCCTTTTTGTTTTGTTATATATGGCCATATATTTGATTTCACTAATGTAAATATGTATATATTTTCTGCACTCAAAATATAATCCACCTGCAACAGCAAACTTCCAGTCTCTGTCTGCTCCTTCCATGAGATGTACCTTATCTTCTGATAATAAAATAGCCCATTTTGACATTTTTCTTTATTTACCATTTACATTGACAAATTGCAGCATATTCATTTCCATAAATATGTTACATTAATTCTTGGCGAGCTAGCCAGGAGGGAGTGTGTACAGAGCTGGAGTTTTGCAGTTGCTATTTTGTTGCCAATATGGATGTTTTGGAGAAATATGGGGTTAAAATAACTAATGCAGTATTGATTAAATATGCAACAAACACAGAAACTGATAATGAGGTTTCTGATTTTCTGACTGGTTACGGGTCAATGGAAAAGTTTGCATATATAACTGACTCTGACTCAGATTTTCATCACTGCATAATTTTTGAGTTTGCAACAGGGAGTGCACTAGAGAGGTTGCGTGAATTCTTGCCTTACTTGTATATTTGCAAAACTGAAAAAACAACTTATGAAATTGAAGAACTGTCAGTGGTTTGTTCTGAGCTAGAAACCAAAATAAAAACTCAAACTTACCTAAGTGAAATGAAAAACGTGGCTAAGCTAACAGGTCAGAATTATACAGATGTCCTTAAGAGTGTAATGTCTCTGCTGGGCCAGTCCATCACTGAACTATGTCCTGCTCCATCTTCAGTGAAGACTCCTTCAGTTGAAGCCGATTCGGCCATGGCTTATCCCAGTACAACATCATGGATGGCAACCAAGGGTGCTATTCATCCCAAACCAGACAATGTCACAGATGATGAGGAGCTGCCACGCGTCCAACCTGACCCTACAGCCCCTTACACATCACGACCTTCAGGACCTGTGCCAGCCAGGTCTTTTCCAAATATCAACCCACCTGAAGTGCAGAGGTATGTGGTTGAGCATATCATGAAAAGCGATGATAATGCAACGCACATGTCATTAAAACTTAGATCATTTTCTGGTCGAACCCCAAGACCACAACATGAAATAGACTATGAAACGTGGCGATCTGGTGTTGACCTTTTGTTAAAAGATCCTGCTGTGTCAGACCTGCAACGTTCAAGAAAAATATTTGACAGTTTACTACCGCCAGCTGCAGACATGGTTAAACATCTTCAACCAGATGCACCTCCTTTGAGTTACCTCAAAATCCTTGATTCTGCCTATGGAACAGTCCAAGATGGTGATGAACTGTATGCAAAATTTATGGAGCAATTTCAAGACGCAGGTGAAAAACCATCAGTTTATTTACAACGCCTGCAAGTGACTTTGAACCATGCTGTAAGGAGGGGTGGTGTATCGGCTGTTGATTTTGAAAAACATTTGCTGAATCAATTCTGTCGTGGTTGTTGGGATAACTCCTTAATCTCTGAGCTCCAACTTAAGCAGCGCAAGTCAAAACCACCATCTTTTGCAGAACTGTTGTTATTGTTAAGAACAGAAGAAGACAGAGAAGCTGCCAAAGCTCAGCGTATGAAACAGCACCTGGGTTCTAGTAAACCCAGAGCTAGTGTGAATGTACATCATGCTTATGCCTCAGTTGAAGAAAAGAGTGCATGTGATAACCTGACTACCATCACCCAACACCTTGCCAAGCAGTTAGCTGATGTACAAAAACAGTTGGTTGCTCTTACAAATGCTCAGACTGGTCAGAAACAGTCTGTTTTGCCAAAATCTATGGATGTTGTCAAGTTCAGTCAGCCCCAGCAGACTAAGAAATGTGCATCTCAACCCTCTCACAAAAATGCTGCTTTACCACCTAAGCCAGGTTACTGCTACCAGTGTGGGGAAGACGGACATATAAAGACAAAGTGTGACAACCCTCCTAATCCTTCACTTGTTGCTGCTAAGAAGAAGCAGTTCATGGAAAAGCAGAAGAAGTGGCAGAAATTGAACTCTCACCATACCCTGTCGTTAAACTGAGCCAAGTTCTCGTTGAAGGACGAACGGGAACTGAAGAGGACCAGCACAGTCCTACTAAGCAGACTCCTATAAGATGCACCAATCTGTCTCATGTAACTCCTGAAGCTAAAGAACTACCACGAGGGTTGATTGGTTCAAAATGCACTGGTCAAGTAACCATAGTTGGTCAGCAAGTTCAATGCCTGTTAGATACAGGATCACAAGTTACTACGATACCAGTTTCATTTTACAATCAGTTTTTTTCTAATCAACCTGTGAAACCATTAAATGAGCTGTTACAAGTAGAGGGAGCTGCAGGCCAAGCTGTCCCATACTTGGGTTACATAGAAATGTCAATCATTTTTTCAAAAGAGTTTATTGGCACAGATTTGGATGTTTGTACTCTGGCACTTGTGGTTCCAGATGTTAAAAGTGGAACTCAGTCCCACGTTTTGATCGGAATGAACACTCTTGATTCATTATATGACAAATATCTGAAAGATGAAAGTGTTAGCTTTAGACCAGCTAAGTTTGGCTACAAAGCAGTTCTCCAGTTGCTTCAGTTACGTCACCAGCAGACCCAAGAGCCCAGTGTATGCGATGTAACACTAAACAGTGAATCACCTGTTGTTGTTCCAGCAGGCCATACCATGGTTCTGGAAGGCTATGCCTGTACCAGTTTGTTGCCGGTTAGCAGTTGGGCATTGGTTGAGAAGCCATCTACTCCCTTGCCGGGAGGATTGTGTGTGAAGAATTGTTTGGTGTCATTGTCAAATCATACACCTCACAAGATCCCAGTGGTTATCACAAATGAGTCCAAGCAGAGCATAACATTGTCACCTCCTGCTATTATTGCAGAAATTACAGTATCACCCTTGCTTCTATCTGAGGTCTCCTGCTGTAATGTACAGCTCAGGGAAACTGACAAATTTGATCTTCAGTTTGAATTTGGAAATTCTCCAATTCCTCCTGATTGGAAAGAAAGAGTTATAGTTAAACTCAAAGAAATACCAGAAGTGTTTTCTCATCATGACCTTGACTTTGGATACACTGATCGGGTGAAGCACCACATCCATCTTCATGATGAGACTCCATTTAAACATCGTGCTCGCCCTATCCATCCAAATGACATTGAGGCTGTTCGCAATCATTTGCGAGATCTTCTGAAGACGGGAGTAATAAGAGAATCGGAGTCACCATTCTCTTCACCGATCGTAGTCGTTCGAAAGAAGAATGGGGATGTTCGGCTTTGTATAGATTATAGAAAGTTGAACCTCCAAACAGTAAAAGATGCTTATGCATTACCAAATTTGGAAGAGTCATTTTCAGCTCTCACTGGTTCACGTTGGTTCAGTGTTCTTGATCTGAAGTCAGGATATTATCAGATAGAAATGGAAGAAGGTGATAAGCCTAAAACTGCATTTGTGACTCCACTTGGGTTTTGGGAATTCAACAGAATGCCCCAAGGTGTGACTAATGCACCCAGTACTTTCCAGCGCCTTATGGAGAAGTGCATGGGTGATTTGCATTTAAAAGAAGTTTTGGTCTTTTTGGATGATTTGATTATCTTCTCTGACACCCTAGAAGAGCATGAGAGTAGGTTGATCAGAGTGTTGCATCGACTCAGAGATTATGGTCTGAAATTATCACCACAGAAATGTAAATTTTTTCAAACTTCTGTGCGTTACTTAGGCCATGTAGTTTCTGAGCATGGGGTTGAAACAGATCCAGAAAAAATTAGTGCTTTAAAATCCTGGCCAGTTCCTCGAACTTTAAAAGAACTACGATCATTTCTAGGCTTTGCAGGCTATTATCGCAGGTTCATTAATGGCTATGCTGTTATTGCTAAACCTTTAAATGACCTGACAAAGGGGTACCCCCCTGCCCGCAAATGTGGCAGTAAAGTAACCATCACAATGAAAAGCCATGATGCAAAGCAACCTTTTAAGGAAAGGTGGACTACACAGTGTCAATCTGCTTTTGATACATTGATTGACAGATTAACAACAGCTCCAGTACTCGGTTTTGCCAACCCAAGTCAACCTTACATTCTGCATACAGACGCCAGCACCATTGGGCTTGGAGCTGCTCTTTATCAAGAACAAGAGGGGAGGCTACGAGTTATAGCATATGCTAGCCGTGGGTTGTCTGCCAGTGAAGCTAGATATCCAGCCCATAAATTGGAATTTTTAGCTTTAAAATGGAGCGTAACAGAAAAGTTCCATGACTATCTTTATGGCTCTAGGTTCACTGTTGTTACAGATAACAATCCATTAACATATGTCTTGACCTCTGCTAAGCTTGACGCTGCTAGCCATAGATGGCTTGCTGCTCTGTCTACATATGATTTTAAATTGCAGTATCGTGCGGGCAGCCAAAACCGAGATGCTGATGCCCTCTCCAGGAGACCACATCCCCAGACATCTGATCCAAATAGAGAATGGGCTATGGTGCAGCAGTTCATCACAGCACACACGAATGAAGCAGAGGATGCTACAGAACTCACCCCAGATGCAGTAAGAGCCATTTGTCACAGCTGCCTGCTGAGAGGCCAAAGTCCAGATGATCCTTTGGAGAAAAACATTACTTTGGTTGAAACTATGAGTATGACTCCTACAGTTCTCCCTGATGTGTACGTTGATGAATCCCAAGGGGGATTGCCAGTGCTTCCATCACTGTCCCTTCATGATATTGGGGAGAAACAAAGAGCTGATCCTGTTTTGAGAGAAGTTATTCATCAGCTTGAAACAGGAGAGAAAATCCCTCCAACTGCAAGGGCTGAGCTTCCTGACCTTCCCCTGATGATGAGAGAATGGAAACGCCTTGAACTAAAAGATGACATTCTATACAGAAGAAGGCAAGATGGTGAGGTCCTATCATTTCAGCTTGTGTTGCCAGAAGAATGCCGTCCTGTTGTTCTTTCGGGCCTTCATGATGATATGGGCCACATGGGGATTGAAAGAACACTTGATCTAGTAAGATCTAGATTTTTCTGGCCACGCATGTCTGTAGATGTTGAAAACAAGATTAAAACCTGCAATCGCTGCATTCGTCGGAAAGCTTTGCCAGAACGAGCCGCACCATTAGTGAACATCCAGACCAGCCGGCCACTTGAGCTCCTGTGCATGGATTATCTATCAATTGAACCTGATAGAAGCAACACTAAGAACATTCTTGTCCTCACAGATCATTTTACTAAGTATGCTATGGCTTTTCCAACAGCAAATCAAAAGGCAAAGACTGTTGCAAGATGTCTATGGGAGAATTTTGTTGTGCATTATGGGTTTCCTGAGCGCCTGCACACAGACCAAGGGCCTGATTTTGAGTCACACCTCATCAAAGAGCTCTGCAACATTGCTGGCATTAAAAAGTCACATACCACACCATACCACCCCCGTGGGAACCCTGTTGAAAGGTTCAATAGAACTTTGCTCAGCATGTTGGGTACATTGGAACCAGAGCAGAAAACTAGGTGGAAAGAGTATGTCAAACCACTTGTTCATGCTTATAATTGCACCCGAAATGAGGTTACAGGCTTTACTCCATACGAGTTGATGTTTGGTCGATGTCCAAGACTTCCTGTTGACATAGCCTTCAATTTACCTGTCAGAGATCCATCATCTCAATCACACTCTCAATATGTGCAGAACCTGCGTTCTCGGCTGAAGGAAAGTTTTCAGCTAGCTTTCGAAAACGCAGAAAAGTCTGCAAGAAGAAACAAGATTCGTTTTGATCAAAGAGTGAAACCAGCCAGTCTTGAAGAAGGTGATCGAGTATTGGTCAGAAATGTGAGGCTCAGAGGCAAGCATAAACTGGAAGATAAGTGGGAGAAAAACATCTATGTGGTGGTTGGTCGTGTGAGTGATCTTCCTGTGTATGTTGTAAGACAAGAAACAGATCCCTCTGGAGGGACCCGAACTCTGCACCATGATCTTCTTCTCCCTTGTGGATTTCTTCCTCAGACTGAAGAAGTTGACCAGCCAGTTTCTATACCTGCTCGTATGTCTCGGACTCGCAGTCACCAGGAACTAGTGGAGGACCTGGAAGGGAGACTGGATGGAGAGGATGAGGAATGGAGTGCACCCTGGTTTTCAGTTTTGCCGACTGTGAAGGTCAGTGTTGAGGGTACAGTTCCTGCCCAACCCACAAACAAAGTTCCAGTTCCTGAGACGGAAAGTCAGAATTCCTCACTTGATGTGGATAAGTTGTCTCTGTCTGATGCTGTGGATCCACTTCCAGCCCTGGAAAAAGTTCTTAAAGATCGGATAGACCCAGGAAATGCACCTGAGCCTGAACATGTTCCTGAGCTGAATCCATCTGAGCAAGATTTGGAGTTCCATGGCCCAGTGGAGACGTTACCAGATTTTACCATACCCTCACCGCATTCTACTGAATCATCTATCATTGCTCCTGAGGCTAGTGATGGTTTAGAAGTTGAACAACCAATTCGTCAGTCTAGTCGACAACCAAAACCAATTAAGCGCCTTCAGTATGCTACTTTAGGAAATCCATTAATTTCTGTAGTGCAAACTCTTTTGCATAGTTTGGCTGCAGCATATGATGAAATGTTTGAACCTGTTTCGGATGCTCCTGTTAGTTCTAGGGTCCAGATAATTTAGCATGCACCGGCGTTGCATGGATTCAAGAGGGGAGGATGTAACCCAGGTGTAAATTACAGCTTTTATCCTCTGGACTCTTCACTCTTTCTTCCTTTCATGCATTAACTCTCACAAGACTACTGAACAACCAATCACTGTTGAGTATCAGGGTCACATGCTCCTCTGCAGCCTAATTGTCAGGTGTATCAGCTGGAGCAGGAGAGTAGGAAGATTAGAACACATTGGGAGAAGCAGAGGAGCAGAGCTGCAGGAGCCAACTACCACAAACTGAGAAGAAGTGAAAAAGGTTGTATAAGATATAAACTGCTGACCTGGTGAGTTCCTGTATGTCACTTAGCAGTTAGCTTATTGATGACATTGAGTGTTTGTTTGTGGAGCTGAGAACAATAAGGTGCCTTAAATATTTATTGAGCACACAGATAGTTTTTACATTTCATGTCAACTGATTTTATGGTGTATATTTATTGGATTTTTCATGGATGTAACTTATATTGAACTTTATATTTATTGAATATGCATATTGACTGAAAATGATTGTTGGAATTATTTATAGTACAAAGCGTGCCATTTATTGAATGTGTGTGCACACTAGAATGTTTTGATATATCTATTGAGAAAATGGTCCTGTTTTATTATGCAGGCCAGGTTGATGGCGAGCTGAAGGTCCAGGCCTAGAGCCCAAAGAAAGGATTGCACTTGAAGTGCCCGAAGACTTCTGTTCTCCTGCCAGGCTGGTAGGAGGCTCCTTGCAGCCAACTGAACAATTTTGTCCCCATTCCAATGTGACAGTGTCAGCCAGGACCTGCACTAGACCAAGCACTTTGATTAACTTGCTTGGAATCTGAACCATTCCCATCTAGGTGTGAAGGAACTGAAGGGTGTGGGTTTGTTGTTTATGGAACTGTGGGATTGTTTTAATTTCCCCTTTTTGTTTTGTTATATATGGCCATATATTTGATTTCACTAATGTAAATATGTATATATTTTCTGCACTTTAAATATAAGACACCTGCAACAGCAAACTTCCAGTCTCTGTCTGCTCCTTCCATGAGATGTACCTTTATCTTCTGATAATAAAATAGCCCATTTTGACATTTTTCTTTATTTACCATTTACATTGACAAATTGCAGCGTATTCATTTCCATAAATATGTTACATAAGTTACCCACCCAGAATATAAAACCCTCATATAAAATAAGCATCAATATAAATGGTAATAAAAACTAAACAGAATAAGATCAGAACAAACAAACAAAAAATAAAACAGACAAAAACAAAGAATAAAACAAATGTAACAAACAAATAGAAACAAGACAAAACAAACAAAAACAACGAACAAGAAGAAAACAGACAAAAACAAACAAGACAAAAATAGATGCAAAGACGAACAAACAAAATAAAAACAAGAAAGAACCGAGCGGACTGTCCCTCCTATCAACAAACACGCCTCTACAGGGTATATGCAGGAATAATGAAGTTAAATTCAATACCTTTAAAAAGGCGTTCAATAAAAAACAACTGGACTTTAATCAGACCTTATAAATCCAATACTTTCTCAAAAACCCTTAAATTACCCAAAATTGATTTATCAACTCTTAACAAACTTCAAAACATTGCATATACTCTGCTCCATTTCTGGTATGTGTTAACCTTAGCAAAGAATATGAACTGTTGTCAGGCCTCTTCATCTTCTTCATCATAGACACCTGTGAGGAGAAAAGCCTACACTACTCTCTTACTAATCCAATATCTGAGAAAAGCTCAACTGCTCTTATTCAGAGATGTCTGTGATAAGGGCTAAGACCACATTCAGAAAATTAAACACTTAATCTATGATTAATCTAATCAGAACAGAAAACACAAAAATCCTTCCATAACCTGTCAAACTCAATTATCTTATTCACATCCATTTCCTATATATATATATATATATATATTATCCAGAATGTTCTACCACAAACATTTCCTATCAGTAAAATTCACCGCTAGGCTACTCTGATACTTCTTAACAAAGGTGCAGCTAAAATATATCCTCTAAAACATTTCTAATTATCGTTCAAATCTAAGAATCAAAATTGATAAAACTAAATTATATCTATAGAAAAGTAGTGAAAACCCTGTACACCTTTCTCAAAAATCTATCAATACACAAAAATCTATCAACACACAACTATTGTACTGCACATTCACCAGGCACAAACACATATGTATAGTCACATTAATCTGTCTGTAACATTCACATTCTGTCTGACTCATTCAACTCAACAACCTTCAATCCTTCTGGACCTCCTGGATCAAACTCACAGTCATTATTCACAGGCGTAAGAATAACCATATGTAACTTCAACATAGAAAATCTTGGCATATATTAGTGATTAGTTGGTTAGTTTGTTAGTTAATGTGATTAGTTCTGTTCTGCTACATGTTCCACCTGTTAACCTGTAAGATAAAAAAAATGGTGCAGGGAAATAGATCTTCCCATCATTGTTTACACTGCAACATTAAGCATTCATTCAACATTAATTAATCTGCTGAAAAGGGGAGGAATGTAAAACCAGTTATGGTAAGGTTTCTCTGCTTGTCCATCACAGCTGTGGAAACATGTGATTGTAAAGTGCATTTCCCCTTTTCAGATATAAATTATTCACAATCTTATTTTTCGTGTTCTTTCACGATCATCAGAAGTCCAGATTTGACCTGTAAATGTAAAAATAAGACAAAGTCAGCACTAAATCTGTATAAATTACCCCAAACATTCAGATCAAGAGGTGGGTTCAACAGAATCTTGTTGAGCAACTACTATCCAACAATTATACATTTGATAAAGTTATAAAAGATCATTTTAATAAGTGCCTAAAAACAGGTTGTTGGATAGTAGTTGCTCAACAAGATTCTGTTGAACCCACCTCTTGATCTGAATGTTTGGGGTAATTTATACAGATTTAGTGCTGACTTTTTCTTATTTTTTCATTTACAGGTCAAATCTGGACTTCTGATGATCGTGAAGGAACACGAAAAATAAGATTGTGAATAATTTATATCTGAAAAGGGGAAATGCACTTTACAATCACATGTTTCCACAGCTGTGATGGACAAGCAGAGAAACCTTACCATAACTGGGTTTACATTCCTCCCCTTTTCAGCAGATTAATTAATGTTGAATGAATGCTTAATGTTGCAGTGTAAACAATGAAGGGAAGATCTATTTCCCTGCACCATTTTTTTTATCTTACAGGTTAACAGGTGGAACATGCAGCAGAGCAGAACTAATCACATTAACTAACAAACTAACCAACTAATCACTAATATATGCCAAGATTTTCTATGTTGAAGTTACATATGGTTATTCTTACGCCTGTGAATAATGACTGTGAGTTTGATCCAGGAGGTCCAGAAGGATTGAAGGTTGTTGAGTTGAATGAGTCAGACAGAATGTGAATGTTACAGACAGATTAATGTGACTATATATATGTGTTTGTGCCTGGTGAATGTGCAGTACAATAGTTGTGTGTTGATAGATTTTTGAGAAAGGTGTACAGGGTTTTCACTACTTTTCTATAGATATAATTTAGTTTTATCAATTTTGATTCTTAGATCTGAACGATAATTAGAAATGTTTTAGAGGATACATTTTAGCTGCACCTTTGTTAAGAAGTATCAGAGTAGCCTAGCGGTGAATTTTACTGATAGGAAATGTTTGTGGTAGAACATTCTGGTACAGAGAGAATATATATATAGGAAATGGATGTGAATAAGATAATTGAGTTTGACAGGTTATGGAAGGATTTTTGTGTTTTCTGTTCGGATCAGATTAATCATAGATTAAGTGTTAATTTTCTGAATGTGGTCTTAGCCCTTATCACAGACATCTCTGAATAAGAGTAGTTGAGTTTTTCTCAGATATCGGATTAGTTAACAGAGTAGTGTAGGGCTTTTCCCCTCACAGGTGTCTATGATGAAGAAGATGAAGAGGCCTGACACCAGTTCTTTGCTAAGGTTAACACATACCAGAAATGCACACACTGGAGCAGAGTATATGCAATGTTTTGAAGTTGTTAAGAGTTGATAAATCAAATTTTGGGAAATTTAAGGGTTTTTGAGAAAGTATTGAATTTATAAAGTCAAATTAAAGTCCAGTTGTTTTTTATTGAACGCCTTTTTAAAGGTATTGAATTTAACTTCATTATTCCTGCATATACCCTGTAGAGGCGTGTTTTGTGAGGGACAGTCCGCACGGTTCTTACTTGTTTTTTATTTTTTGTTTGTTTGTTTTTGCATCTATTTTTGTCTTGTTTGTTTTTGTCTGTTTTATTCTTGTTCATTGTTTTTGTTTGTTTTGTCTTGTTTCTATTTGTTTGTTACATTTGTTTTATTCTTTGTTTTTGTCTGTTTTATTCTTTATTTGTTTGTTTTGTTCTTATTCTGTTTCTTCTTGTTCTTTGTTGTTGGTTGTTTTCTTTGTTTGTACTTTCTTACCTTTACTTTTATTAGTTATTACCATGTAGTATTAATGATTATTTTTATATAAGGTGGTTTTATATTCTGGGTGGGTAACTTAGATGTAATATTGCTGTGGGTGGGAATGTTAGAGATTTCCAATGTGTGTCCAGTTTTTAATTGCATTCTCACATAGAACATATAGGATTTTGTTGACATGATGTTTGTCATGTCAAAAGGGGAATTGAAATATATTTCTATCAGTATTACATTACACCCATTATGTTCCATTATTTGTATTCACTTAATTCTGCCTTATAATGTGAAATGTGACACAAGGCAGAACGTTTTTCTCTCGGGCTTTGTTTTCACTAGGGAACAGTTACACGCCTGCACAATTCAACAGACCCAACATTTGATGTTTACATTGAAGCTGATAGTTTGTTGACAGAAAGGAGGGTCACGTGGTAGTGTAGGTGGTTCCAGGGCGGTCCCGAAGCAGTCCAAGGCGGTTCCAGGTTCCAGGAGGCGGTGACGACATCCGGGGTTTTATAACCGTGGCCCTGCCTTTGAAGATGTGTGTGTGGACTTGAGCTCGGTGAGAGGTCTGTTGTTGCTGTAAGGTTTATTCTTATTATGTACAATAAACCTGCATAAACTTGCACATTCGTTTCAGAGCTTCCTTCAACCTTTTGAATTCGCAACATTTCATTGATTTGTAGTTTGTCCTCTCCTGAGTTCGTCTAGATCCTTCAGTTCTTTTATCATTTTAGGGTTAGCCCCTTCATGTGTTTGTGGTGTGGTGTGGTTCATGTGGTGTACCACAAGGCTCAGTTTTAGGACCAACCCTCTTTACAATCTACATAGCTAATGTAGGTCAGAGCATCCCTGATGCATCCTTACATTTCTATGCTGATGATACAGTTGTTTATTGCCGAGCTAAAACAGTTGCTAAGGCTTTCCAGTTACTGCAATCCGCTTTTGACATCATCCAGTCAGATTTGTTCCGTCTCAAACTTGTCCAATAGCTGATAAAACAAAAGGGATGTTTTTTTCAAGTAGGAAGTCGGTCCCAGCAGATCTTCCTCTGATTTTTTTCCTCAAATGATGTCCCTATTGAGTTTGTTGATCCCTATAAATATCTGGGTATCCTGGTCGATTCACATCTCTCATTTAAACTCCATGTGGAAAACCTAGTGAAAAAACTGAAAGTTAAACTGGGTTTCTTTTTCAGAAACAGATCATGTCTAACACTGAATGCTAGGAAACGCCTTGTATCTGTGACTTTCCTTCCCTCCATTGATTACGGTGACATTCTATACATGAATGCTCCTACAAGCACCCTGCGGATGTTGGATGTTGTCTATCATGGTGCACTAAGATTCATAACTGGCTGTGATTATCGTACCCACCACTGCACCCTGTATTCACTGGTTAATTGGACATCATTAACCTCACGCAGACTCTTCCACTGGTACATTTTCATCTTCAAATCACTTCTTGGTCTGCTGCCCTCATACATCTCCTCCTACATGTCTTTGCGTGAGTGCAGCTACAGTGTGCGCTCTCAGGACATGATTACCTGCAGTGTTCCGTCAGTGAGGACTGAACTTGGAAAAAGGGCCTTCTCCTACTCTGCTCCTGCTTCCTGGAATATCTTACAAAAAGATCTGAAGCTCTCGGCCATGACCTCTCTGGATGATTTTCAGAATCTGTTGGAATCCTGGCAAAAACCAATGCAGATTTGTTCCTGTCTTTGATTTTTTTGTACATCTACCTTATAATGTTTTTGCTACTTTTTGCTACTTTTTCTTTTCTTTTGTTTATTGTTTAATGTATTTGTATCATTGATGTTCATCATTCTTTAGTTTGTAGCAGGTCGCTTTCGTAAATGAGCCCTCGAGGCTCAATAAGATTTACCTGACTAAATAAAGTTTGAATGAATGAATTATCAGCTTTTTGTACTTTGCTACAAATGAAGTCTGAACAAGGTGCGAACACTCCTGTTACCACGTGGGCAGGAGGTCGTCGAAAAAGGAAACGTGAACCTGGTTCATCAGGCACGTTTTTGACGAGTGTCCCGGTTCGCCGAGGAGGCCCTGTGCTTGCTCGCTTGGCATGGGACAAACCTGTTTTTAGTCCATGCGTGCTCGGAGCGAGGTTGATTCAGCGGGGGTCTCTGCCGAGGCTCCTCATCGTATGCTGTCTGCTTCTGCTGCGGTGCACGCGTCTTCGAGCGGTGCCGCAACTGTGCAGGCCTGCTTCCAGCGGGCTCTCTGGGTGGGGTGAAACTCCGACGAGGGATGCCCACCCTGAGAGCTTCAGCCTGCCTGCGCCTTTGGTCAAGTCTGGCCAAAATGTCCCTCCGCTTCTATCGAGTGGTGGAGAAAAGGCACCTTTTGTCCCTCTGGTTAATCCGTCAGCATCATCCATAGGTGGCGGAGCGCGATGACCACTTCCGCCATACCTCTGCCCTGAGCCACAGCAGCTGTACCCATCATACGAAGGACAAAGTCTGTAGCTCTGTGGGCTTCGTCCAGTAGTTCGGCAGCAGCTTGCTTATCCGAGGTTTCCTGCAGTTGTTGGAGTTTTTCTGCGAGGTAAGCCTGCATCATCGCTGACGCTCTCATGGCGCGCGCCGCGAGTCCTTGAGCTCTGTAGCACTTTTTGAGAAGCGACGCTGAGGCTCTGCAAGCTTTGCTGGGGAGAGTTGGCTTTGTTCCTGACGATCTGGGAGCTAGGTGGGACGCTAGCATGTCCTCAATCTGAGGTGCATTAGCTATTCCCACCTGATCCATGCCCTCCACGTCAAGGGATTGTGAGAGAGGGAGTAGCATGGGTGCTCGTGGCTGGGGCCAGGTGTGGGTCAGTTCCGTGAGGAAGTCTGGGAAGACGGGCATCCTTTGCCTTGTTGTAGCCTGTTGTTTTGAATAAAAATAGTTCCCCGCCAGCCTCGTGACCTGTTGGCGAGGTGGGGACTCCAGCCAGGGAATGTTCAATGCGTCCGCCGCTCTGTGGCACAGGTCGAAGAGGGCCGGGATGGAGAAGTCCGTTCCAGGGATTGCAGGTATCGAGGTCCTAGGGAGGTGCTCTCCCGGATCCTCGAGTTCTGGTTCCTCCGCTGAAAATTCGCCCGAGGCTGAGATGGAGATCTCGTCTTCATTCATCATGCCTCTGGTGTCGAACTCGACTGTTAGATCCCCCATGGGAGCAAGCGGGTCAGGGCTGTCGCCCCATTCGACGCGCGTGCTGTCGTGTAGAGCCATGTGTTCGAGGTCTGGTGTCGGAGTGAGAGTCTCCGTGGTGTCTGGGTCCTGTGGACCAGCTGAGCCTCCCATGGCTTTAGCCACGAGGTCCACGCGCTGTCGCAGCACAGCGTCCAGCATATGGCTGCAGTGTGGGCAAGAGTCGGGCGCGTCCAGAGCTTGTCTTGCATGAAATATACCCAGGCAGACTGGACAGGCTTCGTGGGTGTCCGTCGCTGCCAGGTAAAATCCACAGCCGCTGGGACAGACGTGCGAGTTTGGGCTAGCCGTTCCACTGGCTTTCCTTTGAAGTTTGGTCTTTCACTTCCCTTTCTCCGCAGGCATGTCCGAGACAAGGCGAGCGAGACCTTCCAGGATCCTTTTTCTTCTTTGTTCGAGTGTCTCCTCCGTCGTGTCGCTTTCGCTGGCTAGCTCGCTAAGCTTGTGTTAGCCGAGGCATCGGTTGTGACGTAGTTATAAATCTGTCGAGCGAAGCAACCTGTAGGAGAGAGGAGAGAAGAAAACCTCGAGGTTATAGAAATGTGCTGGGCTAGCTTTCGCCAGTCCAGCAGTACGCAGGGAAAAATTCTCTGTGCGCTCTGTGTAGGAAGCGAGCTCACCTCAGGTTGAGTGATGGAGCAGCAGAGAAGTCCCGTGAAGAGAGGTAGTTCAGGTGTTTGCGAGGTGAAGGGAAAAAAGGGGAAGATGGAGGGGCGTCAGTCGCCTAAGTACCTAAAGGGCGGTACCTCTGGTGCGGGGTGACGTCCCCTGCCGTAAAAGGCGTGAATGTATTCCTTCAGGTAATCGCGCGGGGGCGCAATTCCCATAGCAAGTATGTTGCACCGAGAGACCGAACTGAAAGGGAACTCACTACTATTCTGTTGCTTTCAACACCAGCTGATTTGTATTGGATCATTTTATTTATGATCTGCAATGTTTTTATGTCTTTCGTGTTGTATTTCACTGTGTATGTTGCCTATTGTTTGTTTGTTTGTCCAGCACTTTGGTGTGGACTTGTTCCTGTTGAAAGTGCTTTACAAATAAAATGGTATGGTATGGTATGGTATGGTACATCCTTGATAGAATAGAATATATCTTTATATCTGGTTTGAGAGAGGAGTAAAGGAGGCCATCTTTGTGAAAAGAAACCGTCCATCATTAAACAGAGGTGGAGGCCTCCGGGTTCAACTGTCCCCCTCTTACAATGCTGTTATTGCTAGTATCACTCAGCCCTCTGTGAATAGCAAACAACCATCAGGGTGCTAACGATCCATCGTTAGGCTGATGGTCCTCCTTGATCATGTGAGCAGCTGGTTTCAGCTGTCATCAGCCAACTGGTTGATCCACTGTGAGAGGGTGCTATTTATAAGACTGAGCTGAATACAGCATCTCAGACTGAGGAAGTCTTTTGGACGAAAGACGAAACGTTTCTACTTTTTGTTTTGTTTTGCTTTGTTTTTGTTCTTTTGAATGTCCAGAGGACCAGACTTAACTTTTTTAGAGTCTGTTAAGATATCTCTTTTTTACAGTCAACTTCATATTTAGAAGTTTTTCATATTTCATTTTTGGTTGGTGTTTCCTCAGACTAATGAAGCCATTCGGATGGAGGGCGAAACATCTTAGTACAAAAAAGAAACTGTCCAGATGACCTGACTGAACATTGTTGGATTTTGTACCTGGATTATTGAGCATGGACTTTGCTTTTCATATTGAGACTTGTGTAAACTGGTCAACAAAAGCAGTAGCAACAATAATGTCAAAATAATTACCCAATTTTTTTTACCTTGGCTCTTCCAGCTCAGGTACTAGGAAGTTCTCTACCCAGCTAGCATCTCTTTCGCTGTAGGAAATGAAGGCGTCGAAGGAGAGTAATGGTTCTGACTCCTCAGCATGTTTGCTTCGTCTCTGGGAACTTCTCTTGGCCTTGAGCCATGCCCAGATCATCTTTAGGTACCAGAAGGCATGTAAGCGCCACAGTACAACAGACACCAGCATCGCCACGAACAGAGCAAGCCCACAGCTCACAGAGACAAACAAGACCTGGTGGCACACAACAACCGAGAGGTGGACTTTGCTCACTGCCTCCCCCTGCAGGTAGAAGGGGGAGTCACAGACGTAGCTGTCCTCTTTGTCAGTTAACTTAACGTCTCCACGGCCTTCAAACTGTGACTGGAGGAAGTTGACAAAGTCACAAGAGCAGATGAATTTGTTCTTGCCTGCCTGGAGATTGTGGAGTTGTCTGAATGATTGGAGGTCTGAATGGCCGAACCAGTTCAGGGTGTTTGACTGTAAAGAAACCGTCATGTGATGGTTGGTCACAGAGCAGACTGCAACAGAAACATGATTTGGTTTTTCACCTGTATTGTCAGAGTTTGAAGATTGGGGAAGAGCTGCCCAGCCAGTAACCTCAGGAACTTGTTCCCAGAAAGGTGGAGCTCTGTTAAGATTGGCAGAACCACGTTGAAACATTTAAGATCGTTGAAGCTCAGATCCAACACCTGAAAAGAAAAGTATACAAGTTATATCCTGTTGTCAAACTGTTTGTGTCAGATGGTCTGATGGGATTGTTTTTTTTCTCCAGGATCTGACCTCCAAGGATGTTGGCAGGCAGGGAGTGATGGTGGTAAGCTTAGCCCTAGAGATGTTGAGGTACCTCAGGGTAGTCGGCCATGAGCAACTCAATGGCATGGAGCTGTAGCCAGTCCTGCTGATGTCCAGGTGGGTGAGCTTGGTGAGCTTTGATACCAGTCGGCTCATCGTGGACAAAGACTAGTCAAAAATGCACAAATGTCAAAACTGCACAATTTTGATGACTGGTAAATGACACACGTTTGACTTTAAGCTTCCTGTTGACACCTTCAGAGGGTTTCCACTGATGTTCAAAACTCTGAGGTCCTTTAACGTTTTGTTTTTTTCACAGAGCGATTCTGCCAGAGTCAGGTCGGTCAGCAGATTGTCAGAAAAGTCCAAGTACTGCAGGTTCACCAGCAGATGAGAAGTTGCACATGGCATCACATACACCTAAAGGTGAAATTCACAACTTTTCAGGTCTCACAAAGGAGAAAGTACAAAAATGAAACACAGCTATGACAATCTAAAAAAGTTAAGTCTGGTCCACTGGACATTCAAAAAACCAAACTAAACTAAATTGTTGAAACATTTCGTCTTTCATCTGTAACACTTCTTCAGTCTGAGGAGCTCCAGTCCAGAGGACCAGACTTAACTTTTTTAGATTTTTCTACCTGGATTATTGGGCATGCATCAGGACAACTATAACAACTTCAACTTAACAAGGGGCCACGCTCCTAGGAGCTGCAGCCACGTGCACTCCGCCAGATGACTGTACAGAATATAATCTCATTGTACTTCGGTGGAATGATAATAAAGATTATTCTGATTCAACAGCTCAAACCCTCGGAGAGCAGACTTTGTACCACTCCTAGATTTACTGTTGTAGCACAGCAGGTTCAGAGCTCCTGCATCAACATTTCAATTGATACTTGAGTTGGAGTGTTGTGCCTGAGCAATGTATCAAAACTAGACACCCGCTTCGGATGTTATCAACCATACGTAGCGGTCAGATAGCCCCTCCTGTACCTCCTAGGAGATTTAAAGGTACGTTATCACCGTTACAATGGATGACAGCAGGCTCCGTCTTTAGCTACTTGGTTAGGTTTAGGCTCTTGGTTAGGTTTAGGGTCTTGGTTAGGTTTAGGGTCTTGGTTAGGTTTAGGGTCTTGGTTAGGTTTAGGGTCTTGGTTAGGTTTAGGGTCTTGGTTAGGTTTAGGGTCTTGGTTAGGTTTAGGGTCTTGGTTAGGTTTAGGGTCTTGGTTAGGTTTAGGGTCTTGGTTAGGTTTAGGGTCTTGGTTAGGTTTAGGGTCTTGGTTAGGTTTAGGGTCTTGGTTAGGTTTAGGGTCTTGGTTAGGTTTAGGGTCTTGGTTAGGTTTAGGGTCTTGGTTAGGTTTAGGGTCTTGGTTAGGTTTAGGGTCTTGGTTAGGTTTAGGGTCTTGGTTAGGTTTAGGGTCTTGGTTAGGTTTAGGGTCTTGGTTAGGTTTAGGGTCTTGGTTAGGTTTAGGGTCTTGGTTAGGTTTAGGGTCTTGGTTAGGTTTAGGGTCTTGGTTAGGTTTAGGGTCTTGGTTAGGTTTAGGGTCTTGGTTAGGTTTAGGGTCTTGGTTAGGTTTAGGGTCTTGGTTAGGTTTAGGGTCTTGGTTAGGTTTAGGGTCTTGGTTAGGTTTAGGGTCTTGGTTAGGTTTAGGGTCTTGGTTAGGTTTAGGGTCTTGGTTAGGTTTAGGGTCTTGGTTAGGTTTAGGGTCTTGGTTAGGTTTAGGGTCTTGGTTAGGTTTAGGGTCTTGGTTAGGTTTAGGGTCTTGGTTAGGTTTAGGGTCTTGGTTAGGTTTAGGGTCTTGGTTAGGTTTAGGGTCTTGGTTAGGTTTAGGGTCTTGGTTAGGTTTAGGGTCTTGGTTAGGTTTAGGGTCTTGGTTAGGTTTAGGGTCTTGGTTAGGTTTAGGGTCTTGGTTAGGTTTAGGGTCTTGGTTAGGTTTAGGGTCTTGGTTAGGTTTAGGGTCTTGGTTAGGTTTAGGGTCTTGGTTAGGTTTAGGGTCTTGGTTAGGTTTAGGGTCTTGGTTAGGTTTAGGGTCTTGGTTAGGTTTAGGGTCTTGGTTAGGTTTAGGGTCTTGGTTAGGTTTAGGGTCTTGGTTAGGTTTAGGGTCTTGGTTAGGTTTAGGGTCTTGGTTAGGTTTAGGGTCTTGGTTAGGTTTAGGGTCTTGGTTAGGTTTAGGGTCTTGGTTAGGTTTAGGGTCTTGGTTAGGTTTAGGGTCTTGGTTAGGTTTAGGGTCTTGGTTAGGTTTAGGGTCTTGGTTAGGTTTAGGGTCTTGGTTAGGTTTAGGGTCTTGGTTAGGTTTAGGGTCTTGGTTAGGTTTAGGGTCTTGGTTAGGTTTAGGGTCTTGGTTAGGTTTAGGGTCTTGGTTAGGTTTAGGGTCTTGGTTAGGTTTAGGGTCTTGGTTAGGTTTAGGGTCTTGGTTAGGTTTAGGGTCTTGGTTAGGTTTAGGGTCTTGGTTAGGTTTAGGGTCTTGGTTAGGTTTAGGGTCTTGGTTAGGTTTAGGGTCTTGGTTAGGTTTAGGGTCTTGGTTAGGTTTAGGGTCTTGGTTAGGTTTAGGGTCTTGGTTAGGTTTAGGGTCTTGGTTAGGTTTAGGAGTCTTGGTTAGGTTTAGGGTCTTGGTTAGGTTTAGGGTCTTGGTTAGGTTTAGGGTCTTGGTTAGGTTTAGGGTCTTGGTTAGGTTTAGGGTCTTGGTTAGGTTCAAGGTCTTGGTTAGGTTCAGGGTTTTGGTTAGGTTCAGGGTCTTGGTTAGGTTTAGAGGGTTAGGGTTAGGGTCTTGGTTAGGTTTAGGGTTGGTCCTCTGGGTCAGGTTTAAGGTTAGGTTTAGGAAAACGGTCACATAAGCTGAAAAAAACAAAAACTCAACACTTCCGGGTTTACGGAAACACGCTACCTACTCACAGCGATAATAACTCTGATAACATTATTTTAAACATGCTAGGAGGTAGATTGTGACAGTTTTGCCGCTATATATGGGAATGATAACAATTGATAGCGCCCATTGTATGGACTGACAACATCCAAATCCGCTGAACTGGATGGTTCTTTTGATGCATTCAACATTTTCTTCTACTAATTTTTAGCTGTTGTGTTTGTTCATATTCTATGGGACAGGAGTGAGTTGTTTTTTACCATAGAGTTTATGATGGACAACTTCCTTGGGTAGTACAGCAGAAACTTCAGTTGTAGAAATGAGGTGAACTTGAAGATATCCAGCACCACAACGTTCCGTATAAAAAACTCGTCAATGCTTTTGTGATCAGTCCAGCTGGCTTTTTCCCACCTGCCACAAACAAACAGTGACATGGTCAGAGAACAGCTAATCTTATATAGATGCATTACGAGCAGTAAGCACCTCTGTTTTCACTCCAGAACGCTACTAGATTGATGTTACAGAACAATTATCACATTGGCTTAAATCGGTGCTTCTCAATAATTTTCTGTCAGACGGGGCAGGTGTCGCTCTCGCTTTGAGTTGACTTTTTGTTGCCTGCATGCTGTGAGGGACGTCCAGTGCACATGGACATAAAACACATGCAGCGGAGGTGTCACAGTTATTTATTTATCGTCTCAACAGCAGAGGGGAGCGACACGGTTCAAGCATGCCTCACAAAACAACAAGACAGTCATACTATACCTTTATTATTAGTAAGGCTGAGAGATGCAAGAAAACTGTTGCCGGCCTGGAACCCATGCAACAAAATGAGAATGGTGGGGGGGGGGTGGGGGGAGCTACTCCCTGCGGCCTGAAAAGCATCTTACCCGGGTCACATGCACCCCACTTGCATTGTCCCCAAGCCACCATAGTGGGGTGCGCCCTAATAATTGAGAACGACTGGCTTAAATCCATTCTGTCCAAACTCTAAGTAGCTTAAATCCAAAATAGGTGTAAGTAAACGAACTGTACTTATATAGCTCCTTTCTACCTAATGAAGATACGCAAAGCTCTTTACAACACAACATGTGCCCTAATTTACCTTCACACACACATTCATACAACACTCTACTACACACACATTCATACAACACTCTACTACACACACATTCATACAACACTCTACTACACACACATTTATACACTATTTCTCTAGAATGTCCATCATAAAACTATTTCTCTAGAATTTTTTAGATGAAAGTTAGATTAGATATAGGTAGGTCTATAATTGGCCAGAATTTCTGAATCAAGACTTCTTAAGTAAAGGTTTAATTGCAGCAACCTTAAAGTGCTGTGGTACATAACCATTCATTAAAGACAAATTACGTAGATTCAAAATGTGGACATAGAGGCGACCGTGGCACAGTGGTAATGGCAGTCAACCCCCGATCGGAAGGTTGGAGGTTCGAATCCCGCGTCCGCCCACCATGTGTCGTTGTGTACCTGGGCAAGACACTTAACCCCGAGTTGCTCTCGGTAGGTCTGGATGGCGCCTTGCAAGGCAGGCTACCACTACCGGTGTATGAATGTCTGAATGAATGGGTGGATGGTTGGTATTGTAAAGCGCTTTGGGGCTCCTCACAGGGGGCTGGAAAGCTCTATATAAACAAGCTCCATTTACCATCCATTTACCATTAATTAGTGGAAATACGTCTTTAAACAGTCTGGTTGGGATGAGATCTAGCAGACATGTGAATGGTTTGGATGAAGATGTTACTTTTGTCAATTCAAAGAGTTCAACGGGACAAAAACAGTCCAAACACTCAATCAGGCTCTAGTGAAATTTTTAGAGTTGTCTCATTTGACAGGGGACTAGGATAGTAGAAGGAATGATGGTTTGAAATTTCTCTCTAATCGAAATAAAAACAAGTCATCACTGCTTACAGTTGTAGGGATACATGGTTCAACAGAAATGAGACTTTTAATTAGTCTAGCAATAGTACTAAACAGAAACCTAGGGTTATTTTTATTCTCCTCTATTAAAGATGATCCAGATGCAAGAGCAGTAAAGTGTTGTGCTAACTTTCTGCCACTGGCTGTTGAAGGAACATGAGATGTTATAATATCCTACCTGCCCTCACCCGTCAGTTCCACATTTTCCAGGTGAATATAGGATACCGGAACGCCATCCATCACCTCCAGGAAGCCTATAGCCGACTCATCAGACATGGATGAGTTATGGAAAGTTAGAGACCTGAAGAGCCCCAAAGAAAAGTTGGTTGTCCTGATATTAAAAGAAAAGCTAAAAAAGACAACTTGTAGTGACTGAACCTGATCCTCTTCTGGGCGGAGGCTCTGAGGGGTTGAACAGACTGATTCCCAACCAGATGTAGGTCCTTCAGAGTGATCGGGGTCTCGGGGTATGAAACGTCACTGAGCACAGCTGCCGCCAAGGCCACGTTTGTCAAAAATGGACTGTGGAGTCTTAAAGTTACACGACCCAGTGGCCAAATATTCCCCAACGTACCCGAATCATATCTGCAAAGAAAAGACAAGATGAGAATGAAGCAATGCGTTCAGGGTTTGGGTTTTATTGTTTATATCAGTAGATCATTGAAGAAGAACGTGGTAAAACCTCTGCAGGTTGTTGGCATGCACAGTCAGCTCTTCCAGCTCAGTAACGCCACACAGATCTCCTCTCCTCAGCTCCTTTAGAGCCCAACCTCCAAACATCAACCTCCTCAGTCGTATGAGTCCCTGAAATAACGGAGGTGAACCCAGATGGCTGGAGGATGGAAAGAAGAAGCCCGGACGTGAATATGGATGTTTCTGCTTGTCTTTCCTTAGATAGTCTGACCTCCTCACCTGTAGGGGTTGTTGAGCAGGTTGAGCCTCTGCAGAGCCTCCAGCTTTTTGAACCACGTGTGGTTGAGAGCTGTCAGCTGGTTGTCGGAGAGATCCAGCTCCTCCAGGCTCCACAGACAGTTGAACGCCAATGGATTGATTGTAGCTAATTTGTTATCTGGAACACAGAGATGTCTACATTCAAACACATTTCATTGGAGGTCTCATGAGGGTGGTGTCGTAAAACCCATCAGTAAATACCATGGAGGTCCAGAACCCTCAGTCGTGAGTGACCCATCAGATCATCCTCCATCACCACTGTGATGTCATTGAAGGAGAGATCGAGACTCAAAGCTCTGTCCGTTACTGCAGGAACACGGGTGAATCCACCATGGGAGCAGTTACAGGTGAGATGCAGGTCGCAGCGACTGCAAGACATCCTGTCTTTGTCTGTGCTTGACCTCTGACCATGACACATGGAGAGCAAAATGAGGAAGAGTGGAAGGTAGTCAGAGATCTGACATCTCATACTGCCAACAAAACCAACAGGAACCAGGTTTCCTTGTCAGAGGAGCTCCTGCAGGAGACAAAGAAGTGAAAGTGATACATGGAGGAAGTAGGACATAACCAGGAAGCACCTCAATCTTCTGCTTTTTCTGATTTCAGCAGCCTGTTACAAAGACACTTTGTTTCTTTGTTTTTCATTTGATGCTATGAAAATAACCAACATAACAGTTTGACCTAAAATATGATCATAATCCTGACAAGAAGCCATCAGTCTGAAAACTTGACAAAAAGATGACAATCAGCTCAAAGATGATGCATCTCTCAGATTTTTGTTGGTTTTTTTTCCCCCTTAAAGATTTAACTTTGAGCAACTGATCTTTGATGTAACGTATTTTCCAGACTATAGGTTGCAACTTTTTGCCTAATTTGCATGCCCTGCGACCTATAGAGAGGTGAGACCAGTTTATGGATTTTTTCCCATATTTTTAGACCAATTTTTGGCTCAGAGATGATCGTTTTTCATTTTGTCAAGAAATGGTGCAGTACCACTTTCGGCCGCTAGGGTACACGACCATTCCCACCTCATGTGTCCGACGGCAGCCTCCTCTGGTCGGACGCACTCTGTTGCTGCCCGGCCTCCTGCTCTGGAGGTAACTACTGTTAGCTTTGTGTTTGTTAGCAAGATAAGTCAAGAACTACAGGACAGATTTTTATCAAACTTACAGAAAGTAATCACTGTATGGACATTTACAACTGATTAGCTTTATGAGATGTTTGAGATTTAAAAAAAATCAATGTTTTATAGACGTAAACGTGTTGCGGTTATCTTCAGTTTTTTCCAGCTACTATTATCTAAATAGTTCATAAACCACTTGGCGGATTTTCTTTAAACCTACAGAAAGTAATTATTTGGGTTTTATTTAAAAACTTTTAGCTGTTGGAGTTGTTTGAGCTAAAATTCGATTTATTTATAAATTATTTTCGCAGCGCACGTGATGGTTTGGAAGACGTCAAAGCGAAACAATATAAATCCAGCAGATTTGACCATTTCGTGAATTTATTAAGGAACGGTTAAGCTCAGTAACCCTTGTGCTATAATGTCAGCTATAATTTTTATCAAACAAATAATTGTTTTTAAGTGTTAATCTTCTTAAAAGCCTTGCTGTGCGCTCCTGTGGCAGACATTTGCAGCAGAGCTAAACACTCGGACCACATTTACGGGTTGTCTCAGCGGTGACGGTGCGACCTAACTGAAGGTGAGACCTGTTTATGGATTTTTCCAATTTATTGCCAATAATTGGACAAAGTGACCTACCAAATGTGACCTATCAGGCGGAAAATACGGTAAAACATTTTTAATGCCTAGTGACCCCCCCCCCACACACACACACACACATGTCCAGTTCCTCTATGTAAAAAATAAACAAATAATGGCTGAAGTTTTGGCTTCTTGTAATGTTGTCTAAATCAAACTTTCACTGAGCAGGAAGAAATATTAAAAATCAAGTAAAAATTAAATTTCTATAGGAAACTAGCTTTATGGACCAAACGATTTGTTTTCAGTGCTTCTCTGTTACAGATATAGCCTACATGTAAAAACACACAGTTAGCAACAATGCTAAGCAAAGAATATCTGACAAAACTGTTAGCAATAGCATGCTTACAAAAGAGCACAAAAACATTAGAGCTGAAACTTTATCTTCACTTGTTCATCATTATATACAGGTAGCATTAGCATCAAGGCAAAGCCAGCCAAGCAGAGGCCATAAAAATGTGTTTAATAATGACACATACAAAGTCAAATAGGGCGACCAGACGTTCCCGATTCCCGGGGACAGTCCCTGTTTTGGACGACTTGTCCCAGGCTACAGCTGTCCCCAGAAATGTCCCAGATTTAGAGTTTTATGAATGAGAATATTTTTTTGCATGTAGACTGTTATTACAGTAGCCAGGTAGAAAGTGTGAGTATGTTGTGCGTAACAACAGCTGTTACTGTAGCTCGTCGCACTGCTGTTAACATTACTGACAGAGAAGAAGAAGAGTCGAGCGCACCGCCTTTAAAACAGAAGAAGACCACGGTGAAATAAGTTTTGTTTTAGGATGGACATTGGATATCCGCACTCCGTGGATTCAGCAGTGTCTTCCTCTCATTTGATCCGATGCATGCAGTCTGATTTCGGTCAGCTGCGCTCAGTCCCTCCTCCAAGTCATACAGGTTCGCTTAGGGACTGTCAAAAGAGAAACAAAAATTAATATTTCTTATGTCATGTGACCCACTGGCACAAAACTAATGTTAAATTACTTTACTAGGCCTGACAGATGAGACACGCATTTATTTAAGGGTTAGCTCTTTAAGGGTTTGCACGTCAAAGTTCAGCTGTTGCAGGAAGCTAAAAAATATTAAACATTCCCACGGGCCTTTGCTTCAAAACTGAATCAAAATTTTATGGGGAATAATCATGAGACATCAAACCAGCCTCTAGGGAGCACAGGCCAGTGTATCTCAGGTTATAATAATAATAATGAATTTGATTTATAACGCACTTTTCATTAGTGAAAATCTCAAAGTGCTACACACATTGAATGCTACACACATTCAAACACCGGTAGCGGCAGACTACCATGCAAGGTGCTTTCCAGTCCTACCGGGAGCAACTCGGCGAAGTGTCTTGCCCAAGGACACAACAACACATGGTGTGGGGAACCGGGATTCGAACCGCCAACCTTCCGATCGGGGGACAACTGCCATTACCACTACACCACGGCCGCCCCGTGGCGAGGCGGTTCTGGGGCGGAGGTGGTTCTGGTCCCAAGCCCGGGTACATGGTGAGCGTTGTGTCAGGAAGGACATCCGATCTAAAACCATCCATCCATCCATCCATCTTCTTCCGCTTATCCGGGGTCGGGTCGCGGGGGTAGCAGCCTAAGTAGGGAGGCCCAGACTTCCCTCTCCCCAGCCACTTGGAGCAGCTCCTCCGGGGGAATCCCAAGGCGTTCCCAGGCCAGCCGAGAAACATAGTCCCTCCAGCGCGTCCTGGGTCTTCCTCTGGGTCTCCTCCCGGTGGGACATGCCCGGAACACCTCACCAGGGAGGCGTCCAGGAGGCATCCTAACCAGATGCCCGAGCCACCTCAACTGGCTCCTCTCGATGTGGAGAAGCAGCGGCTCTACTCCGAGTCCCTCCCGGATGACTGAGCTTCTCACCCTATCTCTAAGGGAGAGTCCAGACACCCTGCGGAGAAAACTCATTTCAGCCGCTTGTATCCGAGATCTTGTTCTTTCGGTCATAACCCAAAGCTCATGACCATAGATGAGGGTGGGAACGTAGATCGATCGGTAAATTGAGAGCTTTGCCTTTTGACTCAGCTCTCTCTTCACCACGACAGACCGGTACAGCGCCCGCTTCACTGCGGACGCTGCACCTATCCGCCTATCGATCTCACGCTCCAGTTTTCCCTCATTCGTGAACAAGATCCCGAGATACTTAAACTCCTCCACTTGGGGCAGGACCTCCTCCCCGACCCGGAGAGGGCATGCTACCCTTTTCCGGCTCAAGACCATGGCCTCGGATTTGGAGGAACTGATCCTCATCCCGGCCGCATCACACTCGGCTGCAAACCGCTCCAGTGAAAGTTGTAAATCACGAACTGATGAAGCCAGTAGGACCACATCATCTGCAAAAAACAGAGAAGCGATTCTAAGGTCACCAAAACGGATCCTCTCAACACCTTGGCTGCGCCTAGAAATTCTGTCCATAAAAGTTATGAACAGAATCGGTGACAAAGGGCAACCTTGGCGGAGTCCAACTCTCACCGGAAACGAGCCTGACTTACTGCCGGCAATGCGGACCAAGCTCTGACACCGGTCGTACAGGGACCTAACAGCCCTTATCAAAGGGCCTGGTACCCCATACTCCCGGAGTACCCCCCACAGAACCCCCCGAGGGACGCGGTCGAATGCCTTCTCCAAGTCCACAAAGCACATGTAAACTGGTTGGGCAAACTCCCACGCACCCTCCAGGACCCTGCTGAGGGTGTAGAGCTGGTCCAGTGTTCCACGACCAGGACGAAAACCACACTGCTCCTCCTGAATCC
This sequence comes from Garcialebias charrua, assembly GCA_038048925.1. Classification (NCBI taxonomy): domain Eukaryota; kingdom Metazoa; phylum Chordata; class Actinopteri; order Cyprinodontiformes; family Rivulidae; genus Garcialebias; species Garcialebias charrua. The sequence continues at coordinate 27,331 of JBBPBX010034349.1, forward strand.
GAGGTTCGACTATCCGACGGACCCTCCTCTCCAGAACCCCTGAATAGACCTTACCAGGGAGGCTTAAGAGTGTGATCCCCCTATAGTTGGAACACACCCTACGGTCCCCCTTTTTAAATAGGGGAACCACCACCCCAGTCTGCCAATCCAAGGGAACTGCCCCCGATGTCCACGCGATATTGCAGAGTCGCGTAAGCCAACACAACCCTACAACATCCAGAGCCCTAAGGAACTCCGGGCGAATCTCATCCACCCCCGGAGCCTTGCCACCGCGGAGCTTTTTAACCACCTCGGCGACCTCAGCACCAGAGATCGGAGAACCCGACCCAAAGTCCCCAGGCTCTGCTTCCTCAGTGGAAGACGTGCCAGTAGGATTGAGGAGGTCTTCGAAGTATTCCGCCCACCGACTCACAACATCCCGAGTTGAGGTCAGCAGCACGCCACCTCCACCATAAATGGTGTTGGTCTCGTACCTCTTTCCCCCCCTGAGACGCCGGATGGTGGACCAGAATCGCCTCGAAGCCGTACGGAAGTCATTCTCCATGGCCTCTCCGAACTCCTCCCACGCCCGAGTTTTTGCCTCAGCAACCACCCGAGCCGCATGCCGCTTGGACTGCCGGTACCTATCAGCTGCTTCCGGGGTCCCACAAGCCAAAAAGGCCCAATAGGACTCCTTCTTCAGCCTGACAGCATCCCTCACTGCCGGTGTCCACCACCGGGTTCGAGGGTTGCCACCACGACAGGCACCAACAACCTTGCGGCCACAGCTCCGATAAGCTGCCTCGACAATAGAGGCGCGGAACACGGCCCACTCGGACTCCATGTCCCCCGCCTCCCTTGGAACGTGTTCAAAGCTCTCCCGGAGGTGGGAGTTAAAGCTCCGTCTTACGGGAGACTCTGCCAGACGTTCCCAGCAGACCCTCACAATACGTTTGGGTCTGCCAGGTCTGACCGGCATCCTCCCCCACCATCGGAGCCAACTCACCACCAGGTAGTGGTCAGTTGACAGCTCCGCCCCTCTCCTCACCCGAGTGTCCAAGACATGCGGCCGCAGATCAGATGAGACGACAACAAAGTCGATCATCGAACTGCGACCTAGGGTGTCCTGGTGCCAAGAGCACATATGGACACCCTTATGCTTAAACATGGTGTTCGTTATGGACAATCCATGACGAGCACAGAAGTCCAACAACAGAACACCACTCTGGTTCAGATCAGGGGGGCCGTTCCTCCCAACCACACCCCTCCAGGTCTCACTGTCATTGCCCACGTGAGCGTTGAAGTCCCCCAGTAGAACAAGGGAGTCCCCAGGAGGCGCACTCTCCAATACCCCCTCCAAGGACTCCAAAAAGGGTGGGTAGTCTGAGCTGCCGTTTGGTGCATAGGCACAAACAACAGTCAGAGCCCGTCCCCCCACACGTAGGCGAAGGGAGGCTACCCTCTCGTTCACCGGGGTGAACCCCAACGTACAGGCACCAAGATGGGGGGCAACCAGTATGCCCACTCCTGCTCGGCGCCTCTCACCAGGGGCAACTCCAGAGTGGAAGAGTGTCCAACCCCTCTCAAGGAAACTGGTTCCAGAGCCAGAGCCATGCGTTGAGGTGAGTCCGACTATTTCTAGTCGGAACCTCTCAACCTCACACACTAGCTCAGGCTCCTTCCCCACCAGAGAGGTGACATTCCATGTCCCAATGGCCAGCTTCTGTAGCCGAGGATCAGACCGCCAGGGTCCCCGCCCTCGGCCACCACCCATCTCACATTGCACCCGACCCCTTTGGCCCCTCCCACAGGTGGTGAGCCCATGGGAAGGGGGACCCACGTCTCCTCTTCGGGCTGTGCCCGGCCGGGCTCCATGGGTAAAAGCCCGGCCACCAGGCGCTCGCCAGCGTGCCCCACCTCCGGGCCTGGCTCCAGAGTGGGGCCCCGGTGACCCGCGTCCGGGCGAGGGAAAACTTAGTCCATTAATTGTACTCATAGATAGATAGATAGATAGATATATACTTTATTGTCCCCACTGGGAAATTTGTCTTGGACATCGTACGCCAAACAACACTTCTACCAACAATACAGTCACATGAACACAATACAAATTTAAAAGCATATAAAATAAAAACCTAATCATCATAGGGGTTTTTGGGCTGCACTTTGTCTGGTCCCTCACCTAGGACCTGTCTGCCTTGGGTGACCCTTCTAGGGGCATGAAGCCCCTGACAGCATAGCTCCTAGGATCATTGGGACACTCAAACCCCTCCACCACGGTAAGGTGGCAGCCCAGGGAGGGGCCGATCTAAAACACTTTTGCCAAAACTATAATGCGAGTTCATCAAAGTGAAACCATACCGGATCGGTCGAGGCCCGGGTTAACAATGACCTCCACCGTGCTGTTGACAAACAGGGTGCCGGTGGAAATTGTACTACTGTTAGTGGAAGACCCCGAGGAGGGAAACGTATCAGGAGACAGAGGGAGAGGAGGAAAGTGAAGAATGTAGGACTGAGGGTTGCAACTCTAAATGTGGGGACAATGACAGGCAAAGGTAGAGAGCTGGCTGACATGATGCAGAGAAGAAAGGTAGATGTTTTATGTGTCCAAGAGACCAAGTGGAAGGGCAGCAAGGCTCGCAGTATTGGAGCAGGGTTCAAACTGTTTTACCATGGTGTGGATAGAAAGAGAAATGGAGTAGGGGTGGTCCTGAAGGAGGAGTTGGCAAAGAATGTAGTAGAGGTGAAGAGAGTGTCAGATAGGGTGATGTGTCTGAAGGTAGAAGTAGAAGGTCTGATGCTAAACATAGTCAGTGGTTATGCTCCACAGGTTGGATGTGATGGGGAGGAGAAAGATAAAATTTTGGAAAGATCTGGATGAAGTGATAGAGAGTATTCCCAGGGAAGAAAGAGTGGTGATTGGAGCAGACCTGAATGGACATGTTGGTGAAGGAAAAAGAGGGGATGGGTAGGTTTGGTGTCAAGGAAAGAAACCACGAAGGACAGATGGTGGTGGATTTTGCCAAGAGAATGGAAATGGAAATGTCTAGACAGTGAGAGGACTGAAGAGAGGAGACAAGAATACTGTATAAGGAGATGGGACGTATAGAAAGAGGGAAGTCCCGAAGGCAAAGCAGAGGGTGTACAATGAGTTGTATGGGAGATTGGACAGTAAAGATTAATGTTCTAACAATTGAGGAGAGTGTGACAGGAAGATGGAAGGATTACTTTGAGGAGCTAATGAATGAAGAGAATGAAAGAGAAAGAAGAGTGGAGGTCATAGAAACTGTGGACCAGGAAGTGGGAAAGATTAGTGAGGGTGAAGTCCGGAAAGCTTTGAAAAGAATGAAGAAGGGGAAGGCAGTAGGACCTGATGACATACCAGTGGAGGTTTGGAAATGTCTTGGAGAGATGGCAGTGAGGTTTTTGACTCAAATATTTAATGGAATATTTGAGGGTGAGAAAATGCCTGAAGAATGGAGAAGAAGTGTGCTGGTTCCCATTTTTAAGAACAAGGTGATGTACAGAGTTGTAGCAACTACAGAGGAATTAAGTTGATGAGCCACACGATGAAGATCTGGGAGAGTTGTGGAAGCAAGACTAAAGCCCCTTTCATAAGTCAAATCCGCGCAATTGCCGCACAGACCAGTCCGGCTTTAATCCACCCCGGGTCATTCATAAAACAAAGTTGAATCCGGCCACGGCCCGCCCTCAATGGAGCATTCACAAAACGATTTGCAGTGCGTGTTGAAAAGAGGCGTGGTGAAAATCTGCAGCTCAGAGGATGTGCTGCCTGCATGTTTAAAGTGGGACCGCAGAGGTGTCTGTAAACATCCATCCTTCACTGTGCCGGTAAGGGATATTTAATATTAATTTCCTTCTCTGCGCGCAGAGACAGGAGTACACGGGTCTCGGCATCACCCCAATTAGCCATTTCCTTGATGATCAATAAAAAAAGAAAAAGGTTCGGCGAAGAATAGCGAGTGATGCGCAAGCGAAATACAAATGTCATGTTCTTGTTTACACATTTAAAAAGAGTGCAACAGTGGGCGCCGGGAGAGTACGTGGGAGAGTACGTCATTATTCAAATCAGTTTGAAGCCGCAGCAGCCCAACACCTTTCACAAGTCGACAGATCCGGGCCTGACACTACCTCTGCTGGCGGATCAGGGGCGCATCAGAGGCGAGTAAAATTTACTCGCCAATCCACCTTGGTGTTTTTTCTGAATGCTCGTTGGAGGACCGAACACGCATCAGGCCCGGACTGAAGCTAGATTCATACTTGACGCGTCGCGCAGCGCGCGAGGGTGCGCGCTCCAAAAGTGACGCAATTTCACAGTCCCCGCCCCTGCGCGTTGGCCCCGCGCAGGGGATTAAGCTAGATTCATACTTGACGTATTGCGCAGCGCGCGAGGGTGCGCGCTCCAAAAGTGACGCAATTTCACAGTCCCCGCCCCTGCGCGTTGGCCCCGCGCGTGGGATTAGCGCGTGTCGTGCACCTCTGAATTTTTGAAACTCCGCAAGCCCTGCGCGCGCGCGGTGGGCGCTACGATTTGATTGACAGGTCCTCACCCGACAGCCTTCACCCTCTTCACGCCGGAGCCTGCAGCTGTTTGCGCCGCTGTGGTCGTGGAGACGGAGTCGCGACGCATGGAGGAATGTTTTGTGACACAAAATGTATTAAATTCTCCTTCATTCCTGATCTGGAGTCGGACTTTTCTTTTGTTTTTTCGCCAAAAGTCACGTGATCGCTTTCTCCTCCGCTGACTCCATGCATTAAAACCGCAAATAAAGACAACAGTTCAGCACGCGAGCGGAAAGCTATTTGTTTTTGTTGTGTGATTTCAAACAGTTCTTCTTCTACAGTAGATTTCTTCTTCTACACCTTTCTTGCAACATATGCACAGGTTTTAGAGGGTACTGCCTCCTTCTGGTCCGTAAAAGAACAGCACTTTGCCATGTGCCGCCGTGCGTCAACCATAAACACAGAGGCAACACTGTAAACGCATTTCGCCACACGGCACAGTGCACGCGCAGTGCGCACGCTCCAGCCTGCGGACCAAAGCGCGAGTCTAACTCAGCCTTGAGCTGTCTTATGAAAGGGACTTTAGAGATGATGAGCCACACGATGAAGACCTGGGAGAGAGTTGTGGAAGAAAGACTTAGACAAGAGGTGACTATCTGTGAGCAGCAGTATGGTTTCATGCCAAGAAAGAGCACCACAGATGAATCTTTGCTTATACTGGTACAGGACATGTATGAAAACAGCAGGACATGAATGAGGACACTAGGACATGTATGAGGACAACAGGACATGTATGAGGACAGCAGGACATGTCTGAAGACAGCAGGACATGTATGAAGACAGCAG
>JBBPBX010034350.1:15584-32679 GCA_038048925.1 Garcialebias charrua
GGGGGGTCTGTGTCAGCCTCTCTTCCTCCTGCTCTTCTGCTCTCTTGTCATTTTTTCAATTATTCCTCGTTTCCGTTTGTCCCCGTAGACCCAGAGGCTGCATCATTTAAACCGAGAGCCTGCTCAGAGGTCGATCACAGTTTTCCTTTACCTGTGCCGGCCCATCATGCACACACGCGCCGCGCATGTTGGAGCATCTTTGAGCATGGGGTGAGCGACAGAAAGAAAGTGAATTTATCAACCGTCCTGCTTCCAAAAATGTTTGGGTTTAAGAATAATGCAAACTCTAGTGGTCGGACAAAAAGTTGCATGTTAAGTGTTGGAACCATTTCTAATACTGTACACTACAGGTACAAAAAGGATGTTAGCGCCAACTGAGCTTAACAACTGATTACGTTCAGCTCAAACTTCATTTTGTTCATTACCAAAGCAAACCAGGATGCAAACTCAGGCCTGCACTATAAAAAATATTATTTTCTCTGAACCATAAAAACAGCAGTTCAGACCGTTTGATGTGAGGTTTTAAGCAAAGGTTATGAACAATACCCTGATGCGTGCTCAATAATCAGAGGTCAGACAGGCACACCTTTCAACTGTCCCCCTCTTACAACGCTGTTATTGCTAGTATCACTCAGCCCTCTGTGAATAGTAAACAACCATCAGGGTGCTAACGATCCATCGTCAGGCTGATGGTCCTCCTTGATCATGTGAGCAGCTGGTTTCGGCTGTCATCAGCCAACTGGTTGATCCACTGTGGGAGGGTGCTATTTATAAGACTGAGCTGAACACAGCCATAGTTGCCAAGTCCGCTTATTTCAAGCGGCATTGGGCTTGTTTTTCCCTGGAGTCGCTTTCAAATTTGATCAGCCGCTTGTGGCGGTTTTTTGGGCTTCTCGCGGACATTGAGTCGCTTATTTGTGCTTGTTTTTCAGTCGAGCAGTAATGCGAGTGGTAGGTAGTTTGTCACGCCCCCCTTCCACGTATGTTACGTCAAGGCGGATGTTACGTTCAGGTGCAGTTGGCGCAAGCGACAGTCAGAGCCGGTAAAACTATATAAGCGCGAGCAATTAATGATGAGTCAGCATGAGCAGCATATAGTGACACAACATATATATCTTGTATCATTCAACTATGTTAGTTTTTAGCAAACAAAATGATAAATTAATGAAAATTACTTTCAAAGTGAGTTTAAAATTAAAAACCGTGTTTCTTCACGGGACATCCGACTACACGCGAATGCAACATTGTTATTTATTCTTTGCATTCATTCATTCAACCTTTATTTAGTCAGGTAAATCTCATTGAGCCTCGAGGGCTCATTTACAAAAGCGACCTGCTACAAACTAAAGATGTATAATTTTGCTTGTTATATGTAATGCCATAATAAACGTGTTTATACTGTTTAAAACTGCCTTTTTTACACAATGGGATGGGGTGCTTTTTTTGGGCTTTTTTTGAAAGAGCGAGTCGCTTTTTTGTGCTTGTTTTGAAGGAGCTGATCGCTTCTTTCGGTCTGGAGATCTGGCAACCCTGCACAGCACCTCAGACTGAGGAAGTCTTTCAGATGAAAGACAAAATGTTTCTACAATTTTTTTGCGTTGTTTTGTTTTTTGAATGTCCAGAGGACCAGACTTACCGGTAGCTTTTTTAGTTATGAACAATCTACATCTTACCAGTTGTAGATACCTTTTAAATGGCGTCAATTTGGTTAAGTAGTTTAAAATCTGACAAGAGTGATGAGCTAATGGCTAGTCCAACCCGAGGCTAAAACCAAATTGAAACGCTTTCATCCTGAACCAACTCCTGCCTCAAAAAATGTTAAAACTGTTTATGTGAACAATTAATAAACCTTCACATAACCATCACTATGCAGTACTCCGTTATTCCAGTAGAAATCCACTAATATTTGTGCTGAAAGTGCTACAGCTAGCTGCTGCTGCCATTTCTGCTCACAAACAACTGTATGTAAATGATCACGGAATAAATAAATAAAAGAGGCGGACACTGATGCTTTCCATCCTTTTCTTGAGATTAGAGTTGTTTTAAGACAACCCTGTTTGATCTTGATGCTGTTGTGACTAGTCATTAGCTCATCAGTTCATCAGATATAAATTGAGTTTCTTTAAACTGATGCTGTTTAAACAGCCATCCTTAACAGATAAGATATTAACTGCCCCTGTATTTTCCCCCCAACCTCACTTCTAAAATTTGATTAGTTGAGGGTTGTAACTTTTCACTTATACCTCATTATTATTATTATTATTATTTTATTATTATCAGCAGTGTTTTCTTTCTTTTCTTCTTCATGCTTATGATCAGTTCTTTAATGTGACTCCTCCCATTTCATCTAAAAAGGCTTCCCAGAGTCAAAAAACTCTTCAGTTTCACACCAAGCTGATAAACAGACTCATATAAGATCAGTCTCCATTGTTAGGATTACTTTAACCAGATTACTCTGGATGTGTCTCTGCACCTCCAGTCTTGTGTTGAACTCAAACCAAAGGAACTTAAGTGTTTGCATGACATGTTATTTAAAAAAAAAACTGTTTATGGATATATTCATTCATTCATTCAACCTTTATTTATACAGATTAATCTCACTGAGCCTCGAGGACTCAAGGTTTCAAATAGGCTGACCTACGGTTGAAAGAGCTCCATGTAATTCCATCGTACATCTTCCTTCCTTAGGAGAGCTTTTATTTTGTTGAAATAAACACAAGAGTACGGTAATGCTTGCTCTGTTTATCTGAGGAAGTGACAAATACCCTGTTTGCTCAGTTAGCTCTGATAGTTGGGACACCTCGTGATGCTCATGACTACATCACATTACCAGACACCCCCGAGTGAGCCATAAACATAAACAAATCTCTCAGACTGCAGGTTTACTTGCCGTTCCTATAGTTTACAAGAGCAGAATGGGAGGAAGATCTGTCAGTTCTCAGGCTCCTCTCTTGTGGAACCAACTTCCAGTTTCTGTCCATGAGGCTGACACATTGTCCAGTTTTAAGACTTTCCTTTTAGATAAATCCTATAGTTGGGGTTGGCTTGTTATGCTGACATATAGACTACTGGAGGCCAAATTGACCTCAAAATGAATTGTTACAATTGAATAGCTTTCATTTGATACTATTTTTTATCTAGCATGTGATTCTTGACCTGCCATTGTGTATCTGTTCCTCCTTCTTGTTCCTCTAATACCCAGCCGGTTTATTATTATCATTATCGTTATTGTTAGATCTTTATTTATACAGGATACTTCCCACTGAGCCTCAAAGACTCATTTTCAGGAGAGACTTGTTATAGATGAAGCAGATGGTTGAAGGTCAAAGGTCAAAGCAGATGGCCACTTGTCCTGAGTCTTGTTCTGCTGGAGTTTTCTTCCTTATGAGGGAGATTTTCCTTTCCACTGTCGCCTTCGTGCTTGCTCAAGATGACAGTTCTGTGGTGAAGTCAAACTTAAAGCAGTCTGCTCCTCAGATAAATAATATTATTAACTTATATATATATATATATATATATTATATATATATATATATATATATATATACAGGTAGTCCCCGATTTACGAGCGCTCTGATCTGCGAGGTTCCAGACTTACGAGCTGCGAATTTTTGGAAAAAACGAAAAAAATACTGAGTTTTCATGTGTTTTTTCACTACAGTTAGTTAGTTAAGCATATAAACACACGTTTCCGATCATTTTTATGCACTCAAAAGTAGTTTTTAGATGAAAATAGAGTGTTTTTAGTCGCGCTAGCGAAAACCGTTCCAATTTACGAGCGGATTTCCGGATTTACGAGAGAAATGGCGGCCGTTCCAAATTACGAGATTTCCGGTTTACGAGCGCCTCGTTGTGACGGATCTCGCTCGTAAATCGGGGACTACCTGTATATATATATATATATATATATATATATATATATATATATATATATATATATATATATATATATATATATATATATATATATATATATATATACNCAGGTGGTCCCCGACTTACGGCGAGTTCCGTTCCTACGCCCGTTCATAACTCGAAAATCATCGTAAGTCAGAAAATACGTCCAAACGGCACCTCATACGTACAGTACTTTATTTTACCAAGCACTTTGCCTATCCTAACACATTACCCTACATAATTATCAAAAAACACATACATTCGGAGCCATAATGAAGGGAAAAAAGAGTTAATGGCCTACCGGTATGCTGGTGAAGCCGTTCCTCCGCCTGTTAGCATGTTAGCTCGGTGTCCAACATCTGAGGCTGCCAGGCGGAGCATCGAGGCGAGCTCCCGGCCGCAGCAGGCCTCTCCGCCGCCCGTCGGCTCCGTGTCCCCAGTGGGGCCGGCTGATGGCAGGAACAGTAGCGGCGGAATGGTCACCGGAACCTGCGGTGAGCTGGTGGTGTCGGCCGGCGTGGTGGGATGCGGCGGAGCGATCGGCGGCTGCTGCACGTTTGCGCGGTCCAGACTGTTTACAATAAGGCCTGTTAGCATGTTAGCTCCATACATTTGGAGCCATAATGAAGGGAAAAAAGAGTTAATAACCTACTGGGAGCTGGTGAAGCCGTTCCTCCGCGTGTTAGCATGTTAGCTCGGTGTCCCACCAACATCCGAGGCTGCTAAGCCGTTCCTCCGCCTGAGACGTTCACAGAGTTCTTCGAGCGTTTCCAGCTCATGTATCCGAGCGCAGCAACCTCTGATCAGACACACGGTCCGTCCAAAGCCGGCTGTCTGTCCAGCTTGTTCCAACAAGTTTTGTAGCATCCGAAGCTATCCGGAAACTGCCGAAAACTGCGTAAATCGGTTTAAAAAAATAAAAATAAAAATAATAACAATAATGCATTATTTATAAAGCCATTTAAAACAACCACAGCTGCAACAAAGTGCTGTACACATAAAATCAAGAACATTTAAACACATGAAATAAGATTTTTTTAAATTTTTATTATGAGATGCGTGACGTAACCCCGAAATGTCGTAAGTCGAGGCCGTCATAAGTCGAGGACTACCTGTATATACTTATATACACCGTGACTACATCACATACAATATACTGTATATATATATATTTATATGCCCTTAGATGACTTCTGTTGTGACTTGGTGCTGTATAAGTAAACTGAATTGAAATGAAAGGTATGCATGTTAGGCTCAAGAAGCCGTTGAAAGTAGACTGTTGCATTTAAAAAAAATAAACTTTCACATGCCTTCTGTGATTGTCTAGCTCTAGCGTCACCACGCCGTCTGAAACGTGTCCGTAGTCAAAACTCGAGCTTATTTCCATGTTGGAGTCGATGCAGACATTTTGATCTGTTAGCCAACAGCTGGTTTAGCATCAAACAAGAAACCTTCTTCTCTTCCTCCATCTGAAATGGAAAGTAACAAAAAGCTTTTCTCCCTGTTTAAAAAGAAAAGTCATCAAGGGAGAAGAGGAGAGGAGGGATGGAGCCTCATTGAAATGCAAGTTACATTCCCCCCTTTTTTTCTCTCCTTTCTCTCCTCTGGGACCTCGTGCCTTTCTCCTCCTTCTCCTTCCCATCTTTCAGGGCACTCCCTCAGCTCCCTCTCTTCCTTTGTTAATCAGTTAAACTCCCCTTTTCAAACAACCCCTCTAATTACTCCTCCGCTCTCTGTAAACGACAGGGCTGTCTCCTGATTCTCCTCTCCTCCTTCCATCCTCGCCTCCCCCATCTCCCTCCATCCATAGCAGGGGTTGACCTCTGTCAGCCTCCGACCCCTCAGAAGTGTGTGCCTGCCGGCGTGTGCGCACGTTGTGGGGCAACTTGCGACTTATTCTCGGCATGTTAATGATACAACTGATGTCTTATGTTTTTTAATCTCGCTATTATTAGTGGCTGGGATTAATACGGAGAGAGGCTGTGTGACTCCGCCCACATTTGAGAGTGTAAATGGATTTATATTAACGCTCACACTTTCATCGCTTCAGGCTCTAGGCCACATGCTCATCTTCCGAAAGCCTACTTATATAGTTTCTTTCAATTTCTGTATGGCACCTTTAAAAACTTTATCTTATCATCATTATTTTACATTTCTTCTCTCTTCCTCGCTTTGTCCTCGGTTAGCATCCCTCCTTCAGTCTTCTCCCTGCTTGCACCTTCAACCTCCCCCCGCAGCTTCACCGTCCTCCCACTAATCTACCACGCATCTCTCTCTTTTAAATTAACATGCAACATGAAAAAAATTGGTCGACAGCGAGGGGGGGGGAGAAAAAAATTAAATGCATTTAATAAATGGCTGACTTCAAATCACCCGGCTTTTCAGACTCTCCCTATTCACAGTCCAATGAAAGGGGAGAAATCATTCACCAGGAGAGACAAAGCCGAATGAAAATATAATTCTGCATTGTGAGGCGCTTTTGTCCTGGCCCGTCAAATCGCTAATGGCGAGGCTTTTGTTTTGTGGTGCGGGGTTCTGAGGCTGGCGGTGTCGTATGGCAGTGGCAACGCATGCCCCATAATCACCACGCTTTGTGATATTAGATTATAGGGGCAATTAATGGCGTCAAACCTCAACTACTCAACAGTCAGCCTGCCACACACACACACACTCGCACATACAGTACAGTATGTCTGCACACCGGAACACACACGTGGTTCAGCCATCAGAACGTGAGCCAACACACAGAAAGGTGCCATAACTCCAGTAATTATTACGGCCGTGACTTGAAAATGTCAGTGGTGGTGTGTATAAAATAGACTGTACGAGTAGTCGGAGAGGAAGAATGGGATGCACAAGCGCAATTAATTATAGCTTTTCATTTGGCAGCTTAGACTGACAAGGCCCAGTTGCGGGGGCAAGCTGGCATGACGCCAAATGGCACCCATCACCACCCCCGTCCTATTCGCACTGATCCGCCTCCCCCCTGCTCGCCTGTTCCTTCGCCACGACGCCACCCGTCCCCTCAGTCACCCCGCACTGACTCAAATATCTGCCCTCAGACACAAACTCTCGCACTGCTTCCCATTCATTCATGTAAGAACTCCTCTTCCTCTGCACGTCACACCCACCTGTGCCCTCGCCTGACATATTTCCCCCCCATTGCATCATCATTATGTGTAAGAAGAGAGAAAGACAGACAACGTGTTGTAAAGACTGTCAGAGACAACTGCGTTTAGTCAAACTGGTTCTTATCATAGTCACACAAAAAATCATCATTTATTATTTACAATAAAAAGAACAACAAAACATCAGGAGCGTATATTTATGCTCATACCATTTGTCGTACTGCAAATAAGTCACAGGTAAACAAAAAATATTATTAAGCTGCAAAAGTTTGTTTTATTTTATTTAATCCACTAAATAAAATAAACCAGTGGATTCTCCACTGGCGGTGGTTTCGCAATGGTGGATTATCCACTGGCACTGGTGCATGGTGGTGGATTCTCCACTGGCACTGGTGCATGGTGGTGGATTCTCCACTGACACTGGTGCATGGTTGTGGATTCTTTACTGGTACTGGTGCATGGTGGTGAATTCTCTACTGGTACTGGTGCATGGTGGTGAATTCTCTACTGGTACTGGTGCATGGTGGTGGATTCTTTACTGGTACTGGTGCATGGTGGTGAATTCTCTACTGGTACTGGTGCATGGTGGTGAATTCTCTACTGGTACTGGTGCATGGTGGTGGATTCTCCACTGGCAGTGGTGCATGGTGGTGGATTCTTCACTGACACTGGTGCATGGTTGTGGATTCTTTACTGGTACTGGTGCATGGTGGTGAATTCTCTACTGGCACTGGTGCATGGTGGTGGATTCTCCACTGGCACTGGTGCATGGTGGTGGATTCTCCACTGGCAGTGGTGCATGGTGGTGGATTCTCCACTGGCACTGGTGCATGGTGGTGGATTCTCCACTGGCAGTGGTGCATGGTGGTGGATACTCCACTGGCACTGGCACATGATGGTTGATTCTCCACTGGCATTGGTGCATGGTGGTGGATTCTCCACTGGCATTGGTGCATGGTGGTGGATTCTCCACTGGCAATGGCACATGGTGGTGGATTATCCACTGGCAGTGGTGCATGGTGGTGGATTCTCCACTGGCAGTGGTGCATGGTGGTGGATTCTCCACTGGCACTGGTGCATGGTGGTGGATTTTCCACTGGCACTGGTGCATGGTGGTGGATTCTCCACTGGCAGTGGTGCATGGTGGTGGATTCTCCACTGGCACATGGTGGTGGATTCTCCACTGGCAATGGTGCATGGTGGTGGATTATCCACTGGCACTGGTGCATGGTGGTGGATTCTCCACTGGCACTGGTGCATGGTGGTGGATTCTCCACTGGCACATGGTGGTGGATTTTCCACTGGCACTGGTGCATGGTGGTGGATTCTCCACTGGCAGTGGTGCATGGTGGTGGATTCTCCACTGGCACATGGTGGTGGATTCTCCACTGGCAATGGTGCATGGTGGTGGATTATCCACTGGCACTGGTGCATGGTGGTGGATTCTCCACTGGCACTGGTGCATGGTGGTGGATTCTCCACTGGCACATGGTGGTGGATTCTCCACTGGCAATGGTGCATGGTGGTGGATTATCCACTGGCAGTGGTGCATGGTGGTGGATTCTCCACTGGCAGTGGTGCACTCCCCTGTTTTTATTTTATTTAGTGGATTAAATAAAATAAAAATGGGGGCGGTGATCAGCACTGGGCCATGGTGTGACACGTGACACGATCATGTTACTGCGACTGTAGACGTGAATTAAAAAAACTTGCAAGATGTCCTAGAATCGACTAGTCGATTCAACCCCTACTCTTTACAGATTTATTTTACCTGTGGCATCCCCTTCCATCCCCTCAGATGGTAAATAAATGTTTATTTCATTCTGAAGTAGTTCTCTTACACCAACATGGGTCGTGGGGGATAAGCTAAGCATTATTGCTGCAAAGGCAGTGAAAGAGGAAGCACTCTTTCAAAATCAATCTCAACCCTTCAAAAATATTTCCTTCCTGTGTCTTTTCATCCCTCTTATTAACAGTAGTTTTCATCCGCTGTTCCTCCAGCAGTCATCGATTTTAAAAGTGCTTTGTCAGCGGGGTTTTTTCTGTGGTTTGTCTTCTTTTTTTGTGTGCATTTGCGCTTCAGTTTCATAATTATGTGGCAAGTTTGTCATCAGAGTTGCACTGTTTGTAGTCAGATTAGCATCTCTGTACGTTTCTGTGTACGAGGCACCAACACCCAGTGTGGTTGCAAAAAATACACACACAAATCTGCAGAAATCACAACTTCTTCCTATCTCTTTTTTTTGTTTTGTTTCATGAGCTGCCTTCAGCTTTATCTGATGAGATATTCATCTCATCAGATACCCATTTTGTTGTTCCTTTCCTCTTCGCCAGGCCCCGACTTCTTATGGGGAAACAGAATCAGAGCCGGTCGTAATCACGTGTTTATAAAAGCAGATAAGATTTTGTATTTTATTGGTCGATTACATATCTGTCCTTTCATCTTGGATGGCTGTCGCAGGAGCTGGTGGTTTTTGAACAGTACCAGCTTTGTGCAAGACAGTGTCAACAATATTTGTCTGTGTTTGAGCGTCTGTTTATCTTTATCTGGTGTTGTCAGCTTTTCCTTTTAGTGACTGACAACAAAGAATAAGACACAACGCACCTCTTTAACTAACCGCGTCAGGCCAGCATCCTTTAGAGCCACATTTGGCTGTTTGTTTTAAGTTGTGCATTCAGTTGCAGGTACAGTCATGCTCAAGGCTGTCTGTGCTGACAGGGTCTTTTTACACAAAGCCTCACCTGCTGACTGACTGAGCTGTCCTGGTTTGGCTGATATTCTTGGTGTGTGTGGAGTTTAAAATGTTTGTGTTTGTCTCCAGGTGCCTGTGTCTATGGCCATGATGAGTCCACAGATGATCACTCCTCAGCAGATGCAGCAGATCCTGTCCCCCCCTCAGCTCCAGGCTCTGCTGCAGCAACAACAGGCTCTTATGCTCCAGCAGGTAAAAACACACACCTTCATTTTACACAACGCATGGTCAAAATGTGGCCCAAGGGCCCAAAGAAGCTGTTGGACTGTCTTTAATCTGACCCTTAACAGCCATAAATAGCATAAGACACTAATTAATACAACGTTGTTTTGTTTTTTAAATGACTCCTGAAGTGATTCTACTGTTTGTAACACAATTATCGTTTATGCTTTGTTCTAAAGTAAAGGTTAAAGCCCCACTGACGTGATTTTTTAATTTTCATAAAATTGCTCAAAATATATATCTTTTATCATTTAAATATGTTCATTTTTGCAAACAAAATGACAAATCACTTTAATTTTGCTTTAAAAGTGATTTTGAACTTCAAGCCGTGTTTAATCATGGGGCGGCCGTGGCGTAGTGGTAATGGCAGTCGTCCCCCGATCGGAAGGTTGGCAGTTCGAATCCCGGTTCCCCACACCATGTGTCGTTGTGTCCTTGGGCAAGACACTTAACCCCGAGTTGCTCCCGGTAGGACTGGAAAGCACCTTGCATGGTAGTCTGCCGCTACCGGTGTATGAATGTGTGTAGCATTCAATGTGTGTAGCACTTTGAGATTTTCACTAATGAAAAGTGCGTTATAAATTGAATTCATTATTAAATCCGATTACACGCGAACGCACCATCTGTGACACAGTGAGAGGCAGAGCTCTGGGCTTGTCACGGTGCGCGGGTATGAGCAGCTCGACATGAAGGTAAGTCTGATACAGCATCAGACCTAAATTAGATCCTGTTGTTTCTTGTTGCATCACCCAAACTATTTTCTGCTTCCCAAACTGAAGACAAATAGCTCAAATCTTCACATAGATTGATAAATTTGTCGGGTTTTAAATTGTCCGCTATTAAAGAGACCAGAGCCCTCTGCCTCTCACTACGTCACAGATGGTGCATTCGTGTGTAATCGGATCTCCCATGATAAAGCCCGAGATACACTGAAGCGTCCTCAGGTACGCCACTCTACGCGCACATTTTGTGCGCATGTGTTTTGCTGCTATACTTCATAAACTATCAGCTTTCAAACGCTCGCGTTCTCCTTGTTGTAATATGAGCAGCTGTGCACGGAGGGGACTCAACTGAGCTCGCTGATTGGTCACTTGCTGACACGCCTACTGAAATGATTGACAGCCAGCTCATGTAGCTCGGTGAAGACCGCGGCGGTGTTCATGCGGTGTTTCTACTATATATGTTGTAAAAAGTTCTCTCAGAAATAAAAATAATAACAGGGAGTGCTTTTCCTGCAGCACACAGCCCACCAGGGATATTTAAAACATTGCGCACCCAGGTAGGACCTGAATTCATTCATTTCATTCATGGAGTGAACGGAGGAAGAAGCGGTTACTTGACTTTAGGCAAAAAAACAAAAGAAAAGGCCCGATCAGCGATAAAGAAGGGGAATTTATTTAATTTGTGTAACATACAAAACAGTCCGGCGCCGGGGAAGTTTATGTTCAGACACCGCGCATCGCGTATGCGTATGTAAAAAAAAACTTTTGCGCGTACGTGCCCTGAGGGGCTACGCTTTTGCCACAGCGTACGTACGTTGCGTATAGGCGTATCGTGAGGACGCTCAAGTATAGATCGGCCTTTAAACACGGCTTGAAGTTCAAAATCACTTTTAAAGCAAAATTAAAGTGATTTATCATTTTGTTTGCAAAAACGAACATATTTAAATGATAAAATGTATATATTTTTGAGCAATTTTATGAATAGTAAAAAAAATCATGTCAGTGGACCTTTAACTTTTTATTTGTTCATCTTTGTTAAGCGAGTTTAATAATTGTGCTCACAGAACGCAAAAAAAAAAGTAAATGTATGAAGTAGCTGTGGCATGTTTGCTATTCCAGACAGTTTTACAGTTGTTGATTTTTGACTAACATGCCAATAACGATGTTACAAACTGGTCTTCAATTAGATTAAAAATAAAAACTCCTGACAGTGTCAACCCACATATTAGAATTACTTTTTTTCTACAAAGCAGTTAGACAACACAGAAACTGTTTCTTTGACTGTGTATATTTTAAAGATTATATGATTTCCTTTCTTTAATACATGAAGATACCATTGTGTTTAGTGTGTGATCCATCGATTTCTCCGTTTAAATAATTTAATTGGTAGAATAATAATTGTGATGCCTAATTTAGGTTTATTCTGCTGATTTAAATGTAGTGTCATGGTTAATTTCCCTTAATATATAAAAAAAACATGAGCTAAAGTCTGATGCAGACTACAAAGTACCTGTAGATAACTAGTTTTACACAACAAAAATAAACATGTTGACATTGTTTTTATGAAATGAACCGATTTAGTAATGGCTTCTTGAAGAGATGTCCCATTTCTGAGAGGAATATTTTAACTGTTGCTTTTTATGACTTCAACTTAAGGACCAAGGGCAGGCATGGGTGCAGGAGTGGTCCCAATCCTGGTCAAGGGCCACATGTCTCAGATGTTTCCCTGCTCTTTAACATGACTTCAGTTTCTGCAAAAGCTTGTTAGTCACTCATTCGCTCAAATCAGGTGTGCCCAAGCGAAAAAAGTGTTAGAGGTTTTTATGACACACCTGATTTGACTGAATGAGTGATTTACAGGCTTCTGCAGAACTTTTTGGATGCACTAAACAGCAGGAAAACAGCCAGAACATGCAGGATAGTGGCCCTCGAGGGCTAGTATTAAACACCAGGGTGTGAAGTTTAACCCAAGTCAAGTCCTCTAGAAAAAAAACGTTGCCCACCTCTGTTTTAGACCCAAAGCAGGTTGGCATTTTTGAACCATACTTGGCGTCAAGTGTCCTTGAACATAAGCTACATGTCTACATTCTCACTCTGAGGCATCACACATTCGTTTGGTTTATAATGTGCCTAGAGTTATTTAAATGGTAAATGGTAAATGGAGCTTATTTATATAGCGCCTTCCAGCCCCCTCTGAGGAGCCCCAAAGCGCTTTACAATACGAGCCATCTACCCATTCATACACGTTAGTGGTAGCCTGCCTTGTAGGGCGCTATCCAGACCTACCGGGAGCAACTCGGGGTTAAGTGTTTTACCCATCTGCACTCAAAAAGATGCATTTTAGCATTTTAAAATGATTCACCGTTAGCCATGGGTGTGTGCATCTGTGCAGAAAAGTTGCCATGTTGACACCGTCTCTAGTAGATTTGCCAAATGTTTAGCTGCAGCAACCGTTCAATCCTACCTGCACATGGAAAGGGTGTGAAAATGTCGGTTCACATTGTGGAGTAATGCACCGTTGAGGTCTTGAAAACACCACAGATGCGATCAGGAAAACCGGAGCACCTTGTAGATTTATTAAGAAGCGGTAGCTTTAGGCGAGTATAAATTGCATTGGGAACATCTGACAACATATATCATAATAGAAACGTGCAATGCGCCTGGTTTTCTGGAAACAGACGTGCAGACGGCTGAGAACCTCCTTAACAACTCTTTTTTTTAATTCCTGTAACAAGAAGAAGAAGAAAAAGGAGAGCGGTTGATAATGCACTCTCACTCACTGCACTGCTAATAAAAACCACTGAGTTTAACATTGCTCTCTCACTTAATTAACCACAGTATGGACCACGCACTTAGAATATATCTGCAAATCAGGCACTTTTACACACACACACACACACATACACACACACACACACGGGACAATCAACTAGCACATCATTCACTGAAGCATTAAATTTCATATCCCCATGGCAATAGTGCTCTGTGTAAAAGTGTGTAAGTAAGTTTTACAGCCCATTGCTACAAAGCGCTTGTGTGTTTGTCCGTGCACAGGTTTGTAGATCTGCATGCGTGCTTGTGTGTTAACCTTTAAGTTTCATCTAACCTCTCGTAGGCTATGGCTGCTTTGCCTTTTTTCTTGGCATATTCACTAAAGTCAAGGTCATGGTAATAGGCTGGAGAGGTGAGTGCTTCACTTTCACATACACTTAATGTACAGAGCCACTGAATCAAATCATTAAAAGACCTTAATTATCACTTAATTATTCCTTCAACTCACCACTCTCTCCAGCCAAGTGTGTGTGTAAGTGTGTACGCACGCGTCCCTGTGTGTGTGTGCGGGCTTGCGTATGCATTTGTCTGTGTGATTAGGAGGCGATCAGGACTAGTGACGCAGAAAAGAGAGATTAACTCCGCCTAAGGAGTGATAAAAGAGAAGAAAGACAGATGGAAAATAAAGAAAGAGCAGCGAGCGAGAATGAGCCTTGCTTTTAAAATAAATTAAGGACAAGAAGGAGCGTCACAGGGAAAAGACTTTCAATTGTGCAAAAAAAAAAAAAAAAAGAAACTAAGCTGAGTTAGGATTGAAAGTGGGTAATGTGAAGCAGCTTCACGTTGCAGTGGGTGTGTGTGTGGCGGGGATGGGCAGCGGTGTGCAGTCTGCTCGCTGCAGGGTCGGACGAATGAGAGACCGGAGCAACTGCTGCGCTGTGAAGTCATTCTCTGCTGAAAAGCCTCTTTGAACATTTGATGCACCATGAAACAAAGACAAACTGCAGACGGACACATGTACAAGCTGTTCTCCAGAGAATAACCCCCTCTCTGCACACACACACACACACACACACACATGCACGCTCACAGAGCAACAAACACTGTGCAGGGAGAGTTTTCCTCTCCGCCTGACTCTCCTCACAGCCAGATTGTAATCTTAATGGAGCTTCCTTGGTAAATTAATGATTACTAACTCAAACAAACAGACAAGCCGTGGCCAGTCAGAGGACACTGTGTGTGTTTGTGTAAACGAGTGGAAATATTTGTGTGTGTGCGTGTCTTTGTTTTCATTAAAAACACAATGTTTAATTTAATAATACTAGATTATTGTTCTGCAGTGTTTAAAGCTTTTTTTTTTTTTAAAGAAAAGTATTAAGAAAATTCATGTTTTTTAAAGGTCTGTGGGAAAATTATGCACAGTAAATATCTTACCTGTTGTAAATAGCTCTGTGATCAACCTATTTTTTTTAGAGAATGGAGGTTAAATTTGACCAGAGTGACAAGCTAACAGCTAGTCCAAATAAGGCCTGGATCTAAGTGGATTCCTGGCATGTTAAAGCGACTTATCACAAAAAATTCACAGCAGTTCATGAGAGCTCCATTTCATAAATGTTAACAAGGTCGTCCATTTCCCATTACACTGTTTATCAAACAGAAAGCTTATGATATTCCTGCTGCAAGTACTGATACTGCTACTTGTTCTTGCAATTACATAAATCACTGTGCAATGGTAAGGATATAAAGTTAATTGATAACACACATATAAAACAATGTTCTGTTATAGCAGACAATGTATAAAATAACTAAGAAAATAACCAAAATATAAGAGTATCAATTCAATTCAGTTTATTTATATAGCTCCAAGTCACAACAGAAGTTGT
Source organism: Garcialebias charrua (assembly GCA_038048925.1). Classification (NCBI taxonomy): domain Eukaryota; kingdom Metazoa; phylum Chordata; class Actinopteri; order Cyprinodontiformes; family Rivulidae; genus Garcialebias; species Garcialebias charrua. The sequence continues at coordinate 30,962 of JBBPBX010034350.1, forward strand.
CTCAGGGCACTGAACAGAAACGTTCATACATAAAAATAATAATTTAAAGGTCCACTGACATCATCTTTGAACTTTGCATAAAATGACACAACATAAATATCTTGTGTCATTCAACTATGTTCGTTTTTGCAAACACAACGTTAATTAATGAAAATTCCTTTCAAAATGAGTTTAAAATTAAAAACCGTGTTTCTTCAAGGAAAATCCGACTACACGCGAATGCAACATCTCTGACGTTGCAAGAATGTCTTTAGAACGCCCCTTTTAAATATTCATGGCGAACAAGAAATAAAACAACAAAATTATCACTCTAAGTTAAGATTTGAGCGATTTGTCTTCAGTTTGGGAAGCAGGAAGTTAGATGAGCAGAAACAGCAGGTTCTAATTTAGGTCTGCACCCGTATTTTTTTTTTGTCTTACCTTTTCAGGAAGCGAGGGAGCTCCGAGGGGGGGCAGCTTTATTTATTCCATTCTTGACGAAGGTCTTACATCTTTTGGGAAAGTGAAAAGGCTCACTTGTTCACTGATGATATTAGAACACCCAAATGTGACACAACGTACCGGCATTTTTCAAGTTATACAAAAAAAAAGGCGATCTGGCAGAGAATACGTTATGAGTTATCCTAGCACGCAGACTGAAGGTCCTCCTTCCTACGTCACAGATGTTGCATTCGCGTGTAGTCGGATTTTCCATGAAGAAACACGGTTTTTAATTTTAAACTCATTTTGGAAGGAATTTTCATTAATTTATCATTTTGTTTGCAAAAACGAACATAGTTGAATGATACAAGATACATATCTTGTATCATTTTATGCAAAGTTCAAAGATGATTTCAGTTGTGCTATTTCGTGTAGCTCCGCCCTTTAAAAGCTGCGCTTATTGGATTTATCCCTGCACTTCGCGCCAACACTGAAGACTTGTAGTCCACGCCCACCTGCTGTGGGCCACACCTCGGTCACTATTGAGGAAGAAACCTTTAACAGAATCATGATATCTAAAAGTATATATAAAAGTATATACGGTACTGTATAAAAAAAACAATTTTACTATCATACTAATGAAAAGGCAATGAGTACAAATTTATGAGGAGAATATATGAGGTTCAAAAACAGCAAGCAGGAGGGCCACTGGTTCTACTGGGGACGTGAAACTGATGTGAAAAATAGATGTTTTTAAAACAGTGTTGCTCAGAACTGCATTGAAATGTTTGAGATTAAAGTTGTTTAAAGACAGCAGCAATCCACTATGCTGTTGGCGCTATTAGCTTGTTTAATCCTGTCAGGAATAATCTCTATTTTCCAAAGTGAGGTTCTTCAAAGAGCCATCTGCAAAAGTTAACATATTACTTGTTTATAACCTTTCTACAGAACCCCACTTCAAAAGCTCTGGACTGTTGCTTTAACAGACATAAATACACCTCACTGCCACTTCGTTAGCACTCGTCTTATGATGGACGGTGCACAGCTTTAAAAAAATGCATACAGAATCTGGAGCCACTTCTTTGTACATGATATCAAAACAGCCTGTTGAAGATTTACGGTCTCAAATGTTTGACAGTAAACGTTGAAACACTCACGCGTAGCTAGCAGGTGTTTTCTGACATCAGTCGGCTGATTACAGTAAATTTGAGCAACACCTACATGCAGGGCCGGATTTAGGAGGATGGGGGCCCCTGGGCTTGAGTCATCTTTGGGGGGCCCATATATATATATATATA
>JBBPBX010034351.1:13254-32678 GCA_038048925.1 Garcialebias charrua
GCTCAGCGTGAGGGTTCAGCATGAGGGAAGACGTTGCCTTTAGCTTTTTAGCTAGCTAGGTGCTAACTTGGTGGTATGTCAGTTCTGACGGGTGGTGGGGTGCGCACAGTTTGGTTCGGTAGACTGTGCGCTCAATTCGGTTGACGCAGCAAGGCACCCCTCTTGTATAATGGTAGGGGAAACACTGACTATACATCGACCACCGATTTATGGTCACGTCGGACCGCGGAGCCTTACCTGAGTCTTACTGTGCACTACATTAACATCGACTGGGAACTGTGCAGCTCAAACCTCAAGTCCAGCTACCGTATTCGCCGTTGTAAAATATGCACCGGTGTTTAATACGCTTTGTCCAATTATTAACAATAAACAAGAAAAATTGTACACAATACGCTTTGGTGTTTAATACGCGTCATCGCCACGCGACGCGTCAGCGCCTCATTTGCCATGATTAAGATGGCGGCGACAGAAGCAAGCGAGTACGAAGAACTTCACAAGGAAACACGGTAAAAACAATTATTTCTTTGCGAGAAAAAATATATTTCTTAGCTGACTTTATAGCAGACGTGCTCCTGAGCTTAACGAAATGTTCAAATCAGCTGGATTTAAAAAAAAAAAGTTCGCCGAATTTTAGGCAGACGGTTCAGACCGGACGCTTTGTTTAGTTCGCCAAATTTTAGGCAGGCGGTTCGGACCGGATGTTTTGTTTCTTTAAATTTAGCTAAATAAACGCTTAAAAAAATATATTTCTTACCTGACTTTATAGCAGACAGTCCCCTGAGCTCAACCAAATGTGAAATCAGCTGGATTTAAAAATCTGCGGTGTGGTTTATGAGTTACGGTATCTTGCTAACAAAAACAGCTACATCCATAGCAAGGGGCGGGCAGCGACAGAGTCAGTCCGACCAGAGGAGGCTTTTTTCGGACACATGAGCTAGAAACGTCTGGAAGTGGCCCTCTTCCTCTTCGCTCTCTGAGTCCTCTGCTGCTGCCCATAGCGCCCATAGCGGCCGAAACTGGTACTGCACCATTTTTGCCCAAAATGTAAAACGGCGAATCAGAGCGAAAAATGGGTCTAAAAATATGGGAAAAAATCCATAATTAATACGCTTCGGTGTTTAATACGCAGGACATTCAAATGAGCAAAAAAAAACCAAACGCGTATTATACACCGGTTTTTACGGTACTTTCCTGAGGATCAGGAAATTGGCTTGATGGCCGTTCTGCCAATGATCAGCAATCCTTTCAGGCAGCATTTCATTTGATTTCAGCATTTGTCACAATAAGTTATCGCTCATTTAAAGGCAACATATTTTTTGTTGTAGGTTCCATTTATGCTCAACAGATCTTAAGCTTTCTTTTGGGAACTGCAGCTGCACTTTAGTTTTTGTAGTGAATTTTGTTGTTCTATATTTTGCGCAGACTTTTTCAATCTAAATAACAAGGATCTTTTTTTTATTCTTTGAGACTGAATACTTTACTAAGTAAAGTAATTGCAGTTAAATTAACCCTTGTTGTTTTAGTTTTTATATAATAATAAAACCAACATGTTAAGTTAATTTTGTCAAATGAATAACTATGATTTCTGTTTTTAATGTTTGTTTTTGTTGTTGTCATATCACAACATTTATTGTTATCGCCAGAATGCTCTGAAATATCATGATAGTATATCTGAGCCATATCGCCCACCACTACTGTCAAGGAAAAGACAAAAAAGGTTGGCAAAATAGGAGATATAGGGATGCAGTGGCCATACTGATTGGCACCCCTCACCAGATACAAACATCAACTTTAACAACAATCTCCTTCTCTGGACAAGACATCCCCCTCTCCACCTCTGTTACAAATCTTGGAATAAAAATGGACTCTCATCTTACATTTGAAAATCACATTAAGTATCTGTTTAAAACCTGCTTCTTCCATCTTCGAAACATCTCCAGACTTCGCCCATCTCTGACTTTTTCTGATGCTGAGAAACTCGTCCATGCCTTTGTCTCCTCCAGGCTCGACTACTGCAACTCCCTGTTTATTGGAATCCCTGGCAAAAATCTTCAGAAGCTTCAATATATTCAAAACAGTGCAGCAAGGATTTTATTGAGAGCTCGTAAATTTGAACATATTACACCCATTCTCCATAACCTCCATTGGCTTCCTGTCACCTACAGAATTCAATACAAAACTGCTCTCATTACACATCAATGCTTACACGGAACTTCACCTGACTATCTAAAGGACATTCTTGCACCATATTCATCCACCCGGTCTCTACGATCACAGAACAGTAATCTACTTCACATTCCACGAACCAAATTAAGGACCATGGGAGACCGGGCATTCTGTGTGGCTGCCCCCCACCTATGGAACTCCCTCCCTGACTACCTGAGAGCTCCACAGTCACTGGTTGACTTCAAAAACGGCTTAAAGACTTTTCTTTTTAAGCAAGCCTATTCTGCCTCCACATGATTTTATCTTTGATCTTGGTTGATATTATTATTGATTTTACTTGATTCTATCACTTGTTTTATTTGTTGTAGCACTTTGAGATTTTTATTAATGAAAAGTGCGGTATAAATTGAATTCATTATTATTATTATTATTATTATTATTATTAGCAGTTAGAGAACATGGGGTAAGGAGTGAGGACAGAGGATGCAGAGGACAGAGTGAGATGGAGGAGGATGACTCATTGATGACCCCTGAAGACAGAAAAGCCAAAAGAAGGAAGAAAATGAGGCAGTAACAATCCACTAGTCTTGGCTGTTTATTTAGCTGATTTTTAGCCTTTTTTTAGCTATAGTTTTGTTAAACACCATAACAGATTTCCCAGTACCGTAATTTCCGCCCTTTCAGTCGCTCCGCCCCATAAGTCGCTTTAGTCCAATATGTCCCAAAAATTGGAAAAATCCATAAATATGTCGCTTCTCCCCATAAGTCGCATCTATTATGCGTCACCGCTGATGCATCACGTATGTTACGCGTCACCGCCCAGCTGCATATGGCGGCCACAGGAGCGTGCACAGAAAGACTTTAACAAAATTAACACAGTAAAAACAATGATTTGTTTGCTGACATTATAGCAAAAGTGTTTCTGAGCTTAACCATTTCTTAATAAATTCACATAATGGTCAAATCTGCTGGATTTAAATTGTTTCGCTTTGACGTCTTCCAAGCGGTCGCGCTCTGCAAAAATTAATTATGAATAAATCGAATTTTCGCTCAAACATCTCCTACAGCTAATAGGTTGTAAATATCCATCCAGTGATTACTTTCTGTAAGTTTCATCAGAATCTGTCACGTGGTTCATGAGCTATTTTGCTAACAAACACTAGTTCAGACCTACCTCCAGAGTTCAGGAGGCCGGGCTGCGACAGAGTGAGTCCGAGCAGAGGAGGCTTTTTTCGGACACATGAGCTGGGAATGGTCGGTGGACCCTAGTGGCCGAAAGTGGTACTGCTGCCCCTAGCGGCCGAAAGTGGTACTGCTCCATTTTTTCGTCAGAATGGAAACGGTCATATCTTAGCCAAAAATTTGTCTAAAAATATGGGAAAAAATCCATAAATATGTCGCTTCGCCCCATAAGTTGCAGGACATGAAAATCAGTTTAAAAAAACTCTGACTTATAGGCCGGAAAATACAGTACTTAACAGACTGGGCAGTTTGAGTACCGGTAGTTTTGTCTGATTATAGACCTCCAGATTTATTTTACCTGTCATGTGCTGGATGAGAAAAAATTATGAAAAGTGTGAAGATGGCAAAAATGTGTAAATATGTCCCTTTCTACTGAAATTCAATTTAGTTTATTTAAATAGTGCCAAATCATAACAAAAGTCCTCTCAGGGCACTGTACAAAAACATTCACATACACGAAAAGCCAAATGATAAAAGTTTTATAAGAAAATGAACAGATTATGTTGAATCTTCACTTTGTCGCAGTCTCCCATCCTGAGCAAGCACAAAGGAGACAATGGAAAGGAAAAACTCCTTTTAACAGGAAGAACTCTCCAACAGAACCAGGCTCAGGACGAGCGGCCATTTTCTTTGACCAGCTGGGGATTGAGAGGAACATGAAGGAGAAACAAACACAGAATGGCAGGTCAAGGTGAACACTCTATTGGAAGAAAGACCAAGAAAAAAGTCATGTTAAGAATATAAGTAATTAGATACAAACAAGGTAGAGTAGTGTAAGTGAAAACAGCAGCAGAGTGAGGAAATGTGGTCAATATTTCCTCCAGTAGTCTAAGCCTATAGCAGCAAAACTAAGGGCAAGCTTAGGAAACACAAGCCAACCCTAACGGATCTATCAAAAAACAATGTGTCAGCCACAGACAGAAACTGGAAGTTGGTTCCACAAGAGAGGAGCCTGATAACTGAAAGATCTTCCTCCCATTCTACTTTTGGAAATGCTAGGAACCATAAGTAAACCTGTAATCTGAGAGCGAAGTGCTCTGTTTGGAAAATATAAAACAATAAGATGTGTAATATAAGATGGAGCTAGGTTGTTGAGAACTTTGTACGTTAGAAGTAATATTTTGAATTGTATTCTGGATTTGATAGGGAGCCAATGGCGAGAAGTTAAAACTGGAGCAATATGTTTTGTTCTACAACTTTCATTAAAACTCTGACAGCAGCATTTTGGATCAACTGAAAACTTTTTAATGAAGTTTTTGGACACCCAGATAATAAACCATTGTAATAGTCCAGTCTAGACATGACAAATGCATGGACCAGTTTTCCTGCATAATTTTTGGATAAGATGTTTCTAATTTTAGTGATATTTCACATGTGGAGGAAAGCGGTTCTGGTAATGTTTTTAATGTGTGGGTTAAAAGACATATCCTGATCAAAAATAACACCAAGGTTTTTAACATTAGACTGGCGGCCAGATTACGGTAATGTCATCCAGCGAAAGTAACAGGCTGCAAAATTTATTCAAAAGATGCTCAGGTCCAAAAACGAAAACCTCGGTCTTGTCTGAGTTTAAAAGCAGAAAATTAAGGATTATCCAGGTTTTTAAGTCTTTAGGACATGCTTGTAGTCTAAGTAACTGATTGGATTCATTGGAGTTCATGGACAAATATAACTGTGTATCATCAGCATAACAATGAAAATTTATCCCATGCTGTTAAATAACTTTATCTAATGGAATCGTATATAAAGTAAACACTTTTACACTTTTACTATTTTATGCTTATGTTTATGAAATGTTTTAGTGTTTAGTGTTTAGATGGTTACTGTTGCACCGAGGGACTGAGAGAAACGCAATTTCGGTCCTGTGTATGTCCTGTACATATTGCAGTTCTGACAATAAAGTTGACTTTGACTTGACTTTGAAAGAGTATTGGGCCAAGCATTAAACCCTGAGGAACTCTATGACTAATTTTGGTGTATGCATAAAATTCTTCCATGTTAGTGGAGCGCCATTTTCGTTCCAGCTTTCTAAATGCCTGTTTTAAGATACTGAACTCAGAATTGAACCAAGGAGCCAGCTTCCTCTGTTTGACTTCTTTTTTCCAGTGGAGCAATTTTGTCAAGTGAAGTTTGCATAGAAGTTGTAAAATGATCCATCCATCCATCCATCCATCCATCCATCCATCCATCCATCCATCCTTGCACTTATTCCGAAGTCTGGTCACAGAGCAGGGAGCCTCAGACATCTCTTTCCACAGCCACCTCTTGTAGCTCTTATGGGGGAGCCCTAAGGCGTTCCCAGGCCAACCAAGAGACATAGTCTCTCCAGCATGTCCTGGGTCTTCTCCAGGGTCTCCTCTCGGACATGCCAGAAGCACTTCCCTAGGGTAAAATTATAGACCTATCTCTCCAGCATGTCCTGGGTCTTCTCCAGGGTCTCCTCTCGGACATGCCAGAAGCACTTCCCTAGGGTAAAATTATAGACCTATTATCTAAGTCACTGCTCTCTGGTGCATTACTCTGCAAGGCAGAGGAAAACAACAATGGAAGAGATTCTTTAAATTTGGCTACAACATTTTCCGATAAACACTTACTATAATGAAATTGACTCACAGTGGCTGTGTAGTCAGTTAATATAAACTCAAAGATTATGTACAACTTATAAAAACCCAAGAAAATATTATGAAAGTTGAGTTGTAGAATGTTTTGTACTACTTTGTTTAGAACAATGTAAGTGGTATAATTGTGTTTGGCTTTTCGTCAATTCAAGGATCAGATTACTTCTCTGTTGACATCAGAGTTGACTTGCTTCAGTTTAATTAAAAACAAAATAATTACAACATCATTATAAAGCTGTTATCTTAGCCATGAGAAGGATATTTGTCCCCCATCTGGGAGTGAAGAGGGAGAATTGGATATACCCTCCCTCCATCCACGCATGTTGTGAGCATGACTTGAAAAATAGGTGTGGTACCAACTTCCATTTAAGTGTGTAGCTACATTTAGGCATAACATTTTTCATTTTGAAAACTAGGTTGCCACGTCAAAATCCATAATGGCTGCCACCAATGTACTGTACAGTATACCTGTATATGTTAACCTTATTGGATAATTTGTGTGTGACTGCATCTAGGTATAAAAATGGCCATTTAAAAATTGAGTTGCCACATCAAAATCCAAGATGGCCACCACCTTAAATATATGCAAACTGGCCACCCTCATCATTTGAGGAAACTACATTTTCTATTTTTTTATTGATTAAAAGTATAGTTCCCTCAAATGACAGGGGCAGCCGAAGATTAATCTATGGCGCCACTATTGGTCATCCCCTGGCTCTACCTTTGCACTTGGTTGTGGATAAAATTGCTACTTCCACTTGTCAAGAATCTGTCACTCCACACTGTCTCAGACTAGCAAAAGAAAAACTACCAGATTGTATTATTTAACACAATGTAACTCCTACTCATGTGTATATCTTGCACCTAAAACATGGTTTACTTGCATTCCCTGTTCAATTCAAGTCCAGAAAACACTAATCTCAAAAACATCAAACAATCACTGTGTGTGACCTCCCCTCACACTCGCACCCCTGGTGCCACTGGTCTGTAGTAAAATTGTCTCACATAAGACCGGTCCATGGTGCAAAAGAGACTGGGGGCCCGGACCCGTGCTCTATCCTACCTTTTAGCTCAGCAACTGACTGGCCCTCTTTAGGCGCCCCTAGCCTTCATGAGTAATGGAGTCCAGGGCTTCTGAGGTTAAATAAAAACATTATCAGTGCTGCGGATGGTCTTCTTTTACCACTTTCTGAATTTAATTTTAAACATCAACATGAAGGTTTTTTATGTATTTTAAACATAGTAAGAAAACAGGTCCAAATAGCATTTATAAATTAGTCTCCTAGTTTTTCTTGAGATAAAACAAAGAAGATTATGTGTAGTGGTTCACTGCTTCTGAAAAATCTTTCTGTAAAAATTGCAAATGTTTGAAAATCTTTAACTATATTCCTTCCTGTGTCTTTAGGTGAGACTAAACAGCCATGGCAGAACACATGATGATGCCCATGGCCCACAGCTTCAGGATGGGCATGAATGGACCTCCACAACACATCAGCCAGCCCGGACTGCGTGGACTGCACAACGGACAGGTTCTGCACTATGGCAGAAACCCTCAGAACAACTCGGAGGCTGCCATGAGACAGAGACCAAGCATAGTGGGACCAGGAGGAATGGGTGGCCATGTGAATGGAGCTATGGCCAGCCATCATCACCAAATGATGCCTGAGAACATGATGTACAACAGTCAGGGCCCACAACAACAGCACCACCACATGCACCCACAACAGCAGGGTGGACACCCACAGCAGTACCTCCCTGGTAACCTCACCTCCCAGCAGCTCATGGCAAGCATGCACCTGCAAAAACTCAACACTCAGTACCACGGACACCCGGCGGGCTTGACCAGTGGCCACCACTTGCCCAACGGAGCTCAGTACAGAGTGGGCCCAGCACAGTTCACAGGCATTCAGCACATTGGAGGGCCTTTGGGGCTCAATGGAATGGACACTGATTTTATTGACGAGGAAGTTCTGACTTCTCTGGTGTTGGAGTTCGGTTTGGATCGTGTTCAGGAGCTGCCGGAGCTCTTCCTGGGACAGAATGAGTTTGACTTCATATCGGACTTTGTGTGCAAACAGCAGCCAAGCACGGTGAATTGTTGAGCTGGATGTTTAAACTGGACGCCCCAAAGACAACTGACCGGCCACAGTAGCACAGCAAAAGGAGACACTGTCTCAGATCTGTGTGGGTCTTTCTGTGTATGCGTTAAGGACAGCGTCTATTCGTATTAGCCTGCCTGCTAAAGAACGAAGAATTGTGGAACTGATGGGGGGGATGCAATAGAAGAGCAGGCTAATCATTTCTTTTAGCAGGTGCCTGAACATCTGCTATCTTTGGCCAAATGAAGGTGTCCTGATGTACCCATCTGGCCCTCAGCACATGTGCCTCCAGTGCCAAAACTTGTGGATAGTTGTAAATTTAACAAACATGGAAGATGACCTGGAATCGTATACAAACATGATGACTCAGCTAGAGCTGTTGCCTCTTAAGGAGAAGTTCGCCAGATTGAATCCTGGCCGGGGGTCTTTCCGGGTGGAGTGTGCATGTCCTCTCCATGCATGTGTGGGTTTCCTCCAGGTACTCCAGTTTCTTCCCACTGATCAAAAACATACGTTAGACTGATTGGTAACTCTAAATTGTCTCTAGGTGTGAGTGAGAGTGTTTGTTTGTCTCTGTGTGGTCCTGTGATGAACTGGAGACCTGTCCAGGGTGTCCCCTGCTTCTCGCACTAGTGACACTTGAGACCCGAAAAGGAAGAAGCAGATAAAAAGAACAGATGAATGGATGGATGGATGGAAGATGACCTTCAGGGACTGTCCGTCTGGTTCTGTCATACCTCTGTGGCACCTGTAAATGTGTTTGATCACTGATAAACTCTTAAACTAGTAGCAAACATCTTACAAGTTCTAAAAGCTTGTCTTCTGAAAGCGTTTATGCAAAAAGGATATGTGTGTTGTGGAGGGGGGGGGGGGTGTTGTATGTGTGCATATTGAAGGCTGGCTCTTCAAAACTGACTTCAAACAAACAAAGACATTTTCCTGAACAGTGTGCACAGATAGCAAGGTTGTGCTTTACTCCTGGGGTTGAGGCTGATGTTGAATTGTTTGGGATTTGCTCTGGAATATTACTGTATTTGGAATTATTTTATGTATCTTATAATCACTGCTGTTTAGCTGCGTCTAAATCAGCGGCAAAGTAGCAAATGTCCTGGTGTTGACCCAAACAAAAGGTTCATTCATGTGCTAAAATCTCATGTGTTAGAGATAAACTGTATGAGCTCACTGCAAGCAGAACTTGGGCTTATGAAAGTACAAGAATATGTGTACAAAACGATGACATGAGAGAAAAAAACTAACTCTGGTCATAAAGTGGTGTTTTTTATATTTTTATTTTTACAAGAGATTGTTCAAATGCACATGCTGGCAGGCTTTGTGTTTGCTGTGTTCATTAATGCATTTATATTCCACGAAACAATGTCCTCCACAAATCCATTAACCCAGTTTGCTAAAGCTGGCAGGAGGCGATGCATTTAGAGAGGTTTTAGTGTGTGGATGCTGCAATTAGTTTAATCATTGTTTAAAGCTGCCATTACCTTCGGGATTGATTTGCTGGAACAGAGCAAAGATTAGCTTCCTCTGCTGCTTTTCTGGTGATTACATTTAAATTGCGTGTTTTCACACCATTGTCTTGTATGTTCTCCAGTGATTGCAATTATTATACAACTTACTTTTTGTTTGGCTTTATGTTTTTATGCCATTGGTAGTTTGGGCTTTTCTGGAGCCATCTGAGAGGTTCACACTGGATCAACCAGTATCTCACTGGACTGTGACAAATGGAGTGTAGTTGGTAACTCAACGTTGTTAGAAAATTGAGACACGTTTTCCATTGCAGTCTCACTAAATTCTGAGAGTTTGCTACCAAAAATCTGTTTGTTTTTTTAATTTATATTATGGCAAATTTTTGTGTGCACGGCTAAACTGTATGCTAGGACTAACTCTATGTCTGCCCTAAATATTTTTTTCTCAATCAAAGGTCAAGAACATATGTTGTTCAGTAATCTTTCAGTGACAGCCGTGCATGTTATTTGTTTGTTTATTTTTTCAGTCACTAGATTGTCTTTTAATAATAAGGCCTGTGAGCCAGCAGCTTCTTTCTGCAAAAAGGAGAGAGGAAAAAAATGGGGCCAGTCTTGGGAATTATTGCAAATGCTACAAAAGCTGTACAGTAGTCCCTCGCTACTTCGCGGTTCGTTTTTCGTGCACTCGCCCTATCGCAGTTTTTCAAAATAAGATTGGACATGACACACAATTGGCTGATTGATGGATGAGCCGCACGATCGGCATGACATTTTTATTTAAAATAAATTATTTAAAATGATTTGATGATATATATATGCTAAAATAAACTACTACTTGCTACTTGTACTACTACGCAGTTTTTCACTTATGGCCGGGCTTCAGGGTACGGATCCCACACGATAAACGAGGGACTACTGTACCTCCTGAAATGAATTAAATTGCACAAGTAAACATGTCTTGTGTATTTGTGTGTGCATGTGTGAGTGTTTACACACATGCACATTGAATATATGTAGATTAGGAAAATTCCAAATGAATTAATATTTCTCCCCAGCATGATTTAATACCTGGATGTTTTGCAGATTTTTTTCTGCCTGTAGGAATCAAAATGTAGCTTTAGCAAGCTAGAGTTATGGAAACTTAAATGAGAAGAGTTTTAGACACCAGCAATAACTCTTCCGCTGTTTCGAGCGAACATTTGTTGCGCTTTTTTTTTTTTGCAACACAGCTCACACTGTTCCGACTCAACACGAGGAAACAGAACCACTGTGAACAGCTGGAGACGTTGTGGAATTTCTTTCATGAATGTCATCTGTGAGCTAACATCTGCCTTCTTCATCCCCTTTAAGCTAGTACCTCATCAAGCTAGCTGTCCAGTAAAAACTGTGATAAAATAAGCACATTTTCTGCAGCAGTCTCAAGTCTGTTTGTCATGAAGTGACCAGCGAGTTGTGCAGTTGTGTTGCGTTGTCAGTTTGTGAAAATCATTATTTCCATGTGCACAACTTGCAAAACTACATTCTAGTTTGTGCACGGCTGCCCACCTCTGTACCTCAGTCTGCGTTGTCCCCACTTTTTTATAAATTTAGAAATTATTATAGTTAGATTATTATTTTCATTATTATTTGTTACTGGCAGTGCTTTGACCTCGTCATATTTGTAATCAGAGAAAAGCTTCTTTTCAGGTTTTAGAATTCTGCTCTCTTTGGTCTGAGATGCCCACAACGATCTTGTCTATTTTAAAAAAAAAAAAAATGTGCTCACATTTTTTTGAACAAGTTCAGATTTAAAGCAACAAGAACGTGAGACTTTAACTCAAACGAGAAAGGTGAGGATCACTCCATTTCTCCTTAAAGTCATTCACCAACTAGTCTCCAATAGTTGAACCTACTGTATTTTCTGGAATATAGGTCGCACCGGAATAAAGGTCGCGTTGGCCAATTATTGCCAAAAATTTTGAAAAATCCATAAACGGGTCACACCTAAATATAGGTCGCACCTACGTCACGTCCTATAGCAGCGAACAGACCTGCATGTACCGGTATTTTGATTTTAGCAGGATAAACACCTAAAAATATATATATTTGTTAGCTGACATTATTGTAAGAGCAATAAATAGGTTGCACCTAAATATAGATCGCAGGGCATGCAAAATAGACAAAAAGCCACAATCTATATTCTGGAAAATACGGTACTTCTTTTACCATGGGCGTCGAAACCCTTGTGTATGGGCCAGCACAACGTACTCACTCTTAAAACCTGCAGCCAGATAAAGTAAAACCTGGAAATCCTGGCTTGAGTTGGGCAGCAGCTCAGGACTCGATCATGAAACCTCTGTTTGTATTGTATCTGTAGACTAGAGGTGAAATTGATATGAACACATTTAAGGTACTTTGAAGAAAAATACAATATTGTAAATGAGTAGCAGATTTTTGGTGTGCTGACAGGAGACTGTTGCACATTTTGACAATGTAGATACAGTATGTCTTTTGGGGCAGAGGTCAGACTGCATGTTTGAAAAAGCTACGCCACCACTTTCCATGTGAACGTCAGTGAATGTACACAACAATATGTGAGAATTTGTCTTAAGATGGTAGATAAATGTGAGATTGTACTCCCATATTCCAAATTATGTGTACCCTATTGGTAACCGCCCTACCATCCACCTCACCTCCATTGTCCTACTTTCTAATTTCCCTAAAGCTTTTGTAAAGCTATTGATTCTATTTTAAGAAAATGTATTTATTTTCAAATAAAATATTTATTTTAAACTGTTGTGTTTATTGAGTTGAAGTGATTTAAGTATGTACAAGTGACTTTAACTCCAGCATAACTTCAGTTCTAGTTGACGTATAAACCATGAAATCAAATCCTTGAACTCCCAGCCAAAGGAATGAGTTAAAGGAACGAAGCTGCTTCAGTCGGATGTTAGCTGTGTTAGTTCTCATAAACTCAGGCTCTGTTAACAGGAGAACAACCTCCGGACATGTTTTTTCAACATTTATTGGGATAAATAAATTGGAGCTAGTTTACATGAAAACACTTAATTTTCATGACAGGTAAGGTTGCCAGATAAGTAACCGTGAGCTATTGTACAGATGCTTTATTCTATTTTGACCAAAACTGTCATTTTTTACTGAGTGATAGTGTTGTAGGGTGTGTTTTGTGTTTAAGCACGTGCATAGAAAACAAGGGGTAAAAAAAAAAAAAAACTATTCATGTTTATCTGGCAACCCTGCATGCATCGTGCATGCAGTGTCAGCATGCTCACAGTTACATCCGATCTGATGAATACACTAAAATTCCATTGGGACTAGTGGTTTTTCTCCTACTTACTGAATAAGGGTGAGTAGCACAAAACTATGAGGGGCCGTGTAGGACTTAAACTATTTTCCTCTCTCACACACACATGTATTGCCTCTCATTCACTATAGTATTACTGCACATACACACACATTTTCTGCTTGCCTCTCATGCAGTATAGTATTATTCTCTCACACACACATGTATTGTCTCTCATTCACTATAGTATTACTGCACATACACACACATTTTCTGCTTGCCTCTCATGCAGTATAGTATTATTCTCTCACACACACATGTATTGTCTCTCATTCACTATAGTATTACTGCACATACACACACATTTTCTGCTTGCCTCTCATGCAGTATAGTATTATTCTCTCACACACACATGTATTGTCTCTCATTCACTATAGTATTACTGCACATACACACACATTTTCTGCTTGCCTCTCATGCAGTATAGTATTATTCTCACACACACACATGTATTGTCTCTCATTCACTATAGTATTACTGCACATACACACACATTTTCTGCTTGCCTCTCATGCAGTATAGTATTATTCTCTCACACACACATGTATTGTCTCTCATTCACTATAGTATTACTGCACATACACACACATTTTCTGCTTATTGCCTCTCATGCAGTATAGTATTATTCTCTCACACACACACATGTATTGTCTCTCATTCACTATAGTATTACTGCACATACACACACATTTTCTGCTTGCCTCTCATGCAGTATAGTATTACTGCACATACACACCATTTTCTGCTTATTGCCTCTCACACACACATGTATTGCCTCTCATTCACTATAGTATTAGGTCACATACACGTTTTTTGTCTCTCTTTGGTCGTGTGTGTGTGAGTGCGCGCATGTGTGTGTGTGCGAGAGAACATGTGTGTGTGTGAGTGCATTTTGTCCCGGAAGAGGCGGGGCATAATTTCAAGATCTGATCGCGCATGCGTGAGAGCTGAGGCGGCAGACTGAGCTGATCGCTTCTTTCGGTCTGGAGAGATCTGGCAACCCTGGCGGCAGCAGCAGCAGGAAGTTACAGCCAAACACCATGAGCTCCAGAGAAGATTCTGACAACATTTTAAATAGTATTTTGTCACCAACGGATGCAACAAGTAGTGGGACGTGCGTCTTAAACGAAAGAGCTCCTGTGAGCGCCCGCAGCGATTCTGTTGATACAGAGTTCTCTCGTGTGCTGGAGCAGCTAGCGGCTAGCTGCTAGCCGAAGTTCAACAGTGTCACCTGGAAATCAAGGTAAACTACTTCTACACAGTAAAGAGTTTGTTTTCTGAATATATAGTGTGCATTTTATTAACCATATCTCAGGAATCCGTGTACGGTTCGTTCTTTGGTTTTTCCGTTTCAGAATAAAATACTGTATACGTTTTGTTGACGTAGTTATACAGGTGTTGTGACGAAAATTGCACCTCTTCGGTAAAATGCACCCGCGTTAAGGAATTAGAGTTTCAGGGCACTTTCAGTAGTCCAAAAATACATCCACGTGTGCTTTTCTGTGTACAAAAGTGGAGAAAAAAAAAAGATAAAAATAAAATAGCTGTCTTTTGGTAATTATAAAAAGGGAAGCATGTTATCTGTAATTTGAATGTGTGAGGAAGAAAGGGCCTGTGGTCTTTTTGTGTAGTCTGTACGCCTATGGTTTCAACTGTAAGATGTAACAAGTGTAGTTTTGACAACTACACTTGTATGAAGAACTATAAACTGTATGGCAAAATAGTACCAAAATGACAACAATTAAGTGTACTCTCTTTTTTCCACAGATGAGGAAGGATCATCCAAGCTTCAAAACATCCTTGTATTTGTAACTGGAGCAGATACCACCAGTTGGCTTTTTTCCACCACCAACCATCGAGTTTCTACATGAGGAAGAATGCTCCTCAAAATGAATGCTTCCCATGGCAAACACCTGTATAAACTGCTTGAAACTCCCGCTCCTAACATCGTATGAGGTGTTTAAGGAAAACATGGACTTTGCTTTAGGGAACACACAGGGATTTGGGAGAACATGAGAGGTTTCTGCTCGAATGAAATACACTTAAAGTGTATAGTTGTGTAAATAAAGCTTAGAAACTATGCAAACCTTGCTAAGGCTGGTCCTGTTTAGCAAAGTGTTTTGGTTCAAAAGTTGTTACATTGTAAAATAATGTGCAGGTATGCTGGTGAAGATTCTCAGTCGTCCAGGACATGATGAATCAAAAAAGGCGTTCAATACAAGATCAACTGGACTTTATTTGTAACAGAAGACGTTTCGCTCATCATCCGATGAGCTTTCTCAATTACCAGAGAATGGCTGAACATGAAAAGAGTACCACTTTATAGATTGCTAATACATAGTTTGTAGAAATGTTATTAAATCCTATATAAACACTTTCTAACTCATTAACTACTTATTATGCTTTATTTAAAGGTGATTGAGACTAAATTTACCAGTTTTTTTTATTTTACAATAGTGAGCCAAATCTGTTCACCTATATTCATCTAATTGTTATATTAACACATTTCAGACTAAGTTACTACTTTGTAAGCGCAATGATCCTAAAATAAGTTTTACAAATGCTTATTGTGTTTACAATGTAGTAACTTAGTCTGAAATGTTTAATATAACTCTAGAAATAGAAATTAGGATATATTTGGCAAGAAAATTGTCAGTTTTGTCTGTAATGCATAACAAGCAGTCATTAATGATTTATAATAATAATTCAATTTATAACGCACTTTTCATTACTGAAAATCTCAAAGTGCTACACATATTCACACATTTAAAAAGTGCCTTCTCCTATTCCGCTCCTGCTTCATGGAATATCTTACAAAAAGATCTGAAGCTCTCGACCTTGACTTCTCTAAATGGTTTTCAGAATCTGTTGGAATCCTGGCAAAAACCAATGCAGATTTGTTCCTGTCTTTGATTTTATACATCTACCTTATAATGTTTTGCTAGTTTTTTGATACTTTGTTTAAAAAAAAAATTTTTTTTTCTCTTTTGTTTTCTGTTGTTTATTGTTTGTTTGTTTATTGTTTAAGGAAATTCTACCACTGCTGTTCATTGTTCTTTAGTTTTAGCAGGTCGCTTTCGCAAATGAGCCCATGAGGTTCAAAAGATTTACCTGACTAAATAAAGGTTGAATGAATGAATGAATATATTGAATGCTACACACATTCATAAACCGGTGGCGGCAGACTACCATGCAAGGTGCTTTCCAGTCCTACCGGGAGCAACTCGGGGTTAAGTGTCTTGCCCAAGGACACAACGACACATGGTGCGGGTCCCGGGAGTCGAACCGCCAACTTTCCGATCGGGAGACGACTGCCCTTACCACTACGCCACGGCCGCCCAAAGATTTATAAATTGTTTACAGATGTTTAATACCTTTATAAGCTATTTACTTTTACCTGTATAAGGGGAACCTCAGTTTAAAGTGGAACCATTAAAAAGTATTGAGCTACTTTAAGTTATTCATTCATTCAACCTTTATTTATACAGGCTATCCTCGTTGAGCCACGAGGACTCATTTACAAGAGGGACCTGTCTCACTCACACCTAGGGTCAATTTTAGAGTTACCAATCAACCTAACATGCATGTTTTTGGACTGTGGGAGGAAACCGGAGCATCCGGAGAAAACCCACGCATGCACGGAGAGAACATGCAAACTCCACCTAGAAAGGCCCCCGGACCGGCTGGGATGTGAACCTTGGACCTTCTCGCTGAGAGGCAGCAGCTCTACCAGTTGCGCCCAATGGTTTTTGCCCAATTACCTCACTTTAATCCAGTTTCTACAGAAGTAGATTAGGGCCTCGAGAGAAGAAGCAAAATCTGACTTTTCTCTCTGAATACATCTCACATTTCTGAGTTTAAATTACCTTTTTTCTCAGAAATATAAGATAAGTCACAACTGGGGGAATTATCTGCTTGGTGGCCCCAATCCTCTTTAGTTTCATTGTTGTAATTTTAATAATTGTACCTTTTGCATAATTTTTTTTTCTCACAAATCTTTGTTTTTCAACCACCTTATTTGGTATTTATATTCAGTCTGGCTTGTCATGTTGGAACTTAAAAGAAACCAGTAAAGTTTTTTTTTAATGCCAGCCTTTTGTTTTATGCTGTAATTTTGAAAGGTTTCACATTACACTGTTTAATTTACCATACCAAACTTGTTGGATGTTTATTTGTAGTGCTCCAGTTCAAGCTTTTGGTGGCCTGATTATTGTGGTTATATATAGTTAGTACAGCAAATGTTCTTTTTTTCTTATGAGAATTTGTACTTTTCATGTTGTATTCCTTCCAGAATGTGAATACAGACAGTTTAAAGTAATGCATTGTCAGTACTGTTTATTTAAGCTTTACATACAGACAAAATAAGAAAAAACACATTTTACTTTAATACTCTGAATAGATTGTCACCAAGTACCTTTAACTCAAAATGTAATTATTAAACGTTTTATACATTCCCTTCAATTTAAGCACAAATGTTTTTAAAATTAAAACTAAGTTATTAAGATAGGGAATTATGTTGTTCAACAAAGGTTACTACAGAGCAGAATGAATTAATCCCACAATTTCCATAATTCTGCAGAGGACAAAGTGTGCCGCATTAACCTGATGCATGCTCAATAATACAGGTAGAAAAATCTAAAAAGCTAAGTCTGGTCCTCTAGACATTCAAAAAATTAAACAAAAAGCAAAAAAATTGTAGAAACGTTTCGTCTGACAGACTTCCTCAGTCTGAGCTGCTGTATTCAGCTCAGTCTTATATAAAATTAAAATATAAAAATATATTTAAATATATTCATATACCACTGTACTTAAAATATATTATAAGACTGAGCTGAATACAGCAGCTCAGACTGAGGAAGTCTGTCAGACGAAACGTTTCTACAATTTTTTTGCTTTTTGTTTAATTTTTTGAATGTCCAGAGGACCAGACTTAGCTTTTTTAGATGTGCCGCATTAAATTAACTGCTGTGTCATTTGTTTACAGCAATATCTGGAATAACAACATTATTACTGGTCTGAATACCAGGTAATAATAATAATAATAATAACTTTTATTTATAACGCACTTTACATCAAACAGATCTCAAAGTGCTACAATGAAAAATAAAATCAAGATAAAAATCAACCATAAATGCAACAAAGAAGAGGAACAACCAAGAGAATGGAGCCTCACAGATGATTGCATCAAAGGTAAAGGCCCATTGCTATCTACTCCAAAACTTTCTAGTTCAAAAATAGAATCTACAGCTGTATTTTGTTGTGCCATACTGTTTGACACCTGCATGTCACAAGTAAAGGGGCATCCGTCCGTTCTGTGTGGAGACGCCATCGTTATTCCACTGGTTTTGAAACTCAAATGTGGCTTTTTCAATTCTTGGCATACATACAAAATGAAGCCAAAAAAGATGATCATCATTTAAAGAGTCATAGATACAATGCAGCTGAATGAAATTAAAAATAACATTATAAACTGGCACTGATAGGATTGCAGATAAAGTCTGAGTGTGACCAGCAAGTTCTCTAAAGCCTATCCTGGCTATTTGTGTCACATGTTCTTTCCCTTACAATGTGTTCTATACATTGTAGAGCATTCCCAAAAAAATTGTGTAACTTCAACTTTACTGACTCCAAATGTAAATAAAGGTAGAAAGCACAGCTGTAGCAGAACAACAAAAATGCTATGAAGTTGCATTGTGACAATGTGTTTGTGACTCCAATATGTTCCGTTTCCAGTCTTCAGTCCAGCTGTCCCAGAAGGAATTCTTGAAGATTGAAAAAAAAATCCTGTGGTACAAAGAGGAAGGGGGGGGGGGTACAACGACAATTACAAAGTTTGCAGAGTACATACTTAAAGGTGCAGTCTGTAATTTTCTGTAGAACGCAGGACTTCAAAACATTTTCAACAGGGAAAGCATTCTGGTCCCTCCGCCTCAAAGCCATATTTGGCTCTGCTCCCCCTTGCTCTCGCTGAACTGCATGTCCTGTCGGAGCTGCTGTGATCTTCTGTGTTTATATGTTAATAAAACGTTCTAAAAAATAAAATAAAAACATGGAGCGCTGGTCCAGAACACCAGGAAATCTGCAGAGGACGTAGGACCCAAGTTGAATTCGCTCGTGACAAATTAATTCATTTCCTCATGTTTTCAGTCATGGAGTCAGCGAGGTGGAAGCGATCACTTGACCTTTGGCAAAAAAAAAAATCCAGATCAGGGATGAAGAAGGGGAATTTAATATATTTGTGTCATACAAAACAGTTTTGCATCGCTTTGCAATCCTTGAAACGAGAATGTGCGTGGCCGCTGCGGGCTGGGACAGGCGGGGGCGTGGGTTAGGGGCGTAAGAAGTGAGAAGCTCTGTTTTTATTGGCTGGTTAAAAACTGTTTTTATTGGCTGGTTAATGGCGGGTCACTGTGGCTTTTTAGAAATGCTTTTAGTAACATCTGGAGAAGCCAGACGACTATAGTTTTTATAAGAGATT
>JBBPBX010034352.1:13804-32678 GCA_038048925.1 Garcialebias charrua
AATGGAGCCTGCATGGAGGAGGGAGACAATTCCACTCACTCCTTCATCTTTAAAAACTGTGTTAGGATAGGCTAAGTGCTTGGTGACTGTACAGTACTGTACATTTATCTATTTATTAAAAATATACTGTACAGTAATATATATATATTTATTTATTTATAAATAGATAAATGTACAGTACAGTACTGTACAGTCACCAAGCACTTAGCCTATCCTAACACAGTTAAGGAGTCAGTTGAATTGTCTCCCTCCTCCCCAGCAGGCTCCATTCACATAAAGGGAGCTAGCTCCCTTTATGTGAAAGGGAGACAACTCAACTCACTACTTCATCTTTAAAAACTGTGTTAGGATAGGCTAAGTGCTTGGTGACTGTACAGTACTGTACATGTATTCATTTATTTAAAAAAATTTTTTTTAATGAGATGCATATTCGTAAGTCCGGGACCTCGTAAGTAAGAGCGCTCGTAAGTCGGGGACTACCTGTATAAGGTTGTGTCAGGATAACTCCTGCTCATCTTACATCTGGTGTACTGTACGGCTCAGTAAATCTGACCGTACCTGTAATCCTACACATGGATAAGCAAATAAAAGTCCATTAGCATGCATTACCTTGCTTATATTCGCTTCCAATCTCTCTAGTAGAAAAGAGAGAGAACAATGCAATAATATAGTTCAACACACCCTAAAATGTACGAAATGAAATTATTATTCGTGTAAACATGCGTTTATAGTCCAGAACTTAAGCGTGAAAATGATGAAACGGTCAGAGAGGACTGGGTAGGCCGTCCAACTCTCTACAGCGTCATCAAGAACAGGAAAACAAAGAAAAACGATGGAGAGCAAAAGATGTCCTTACTTAATAGAGTCCAAAAACAAAGCAGCTGACTCCGGAGTATCAAAAAGGTGAATCCGACTCTCATGCAAACACCAAAGGCGAGCTGGGTAAGCAAATCCATGATACTTGTTAAGCCGAGCCAGCGCTCTCCCCACGGCATCAAACTCTCGTCGCTTACGCAGGACCTCGGAGGACAAATCAGGTTAGAAACACAGATGGGAGCCGCCATGTTGAATATCACGTTTCTACAAAGCAGCTCTAAGCATAGCCTCCTGCTGTGAAAATCTTACGAACCGAACCAGCACGCTCCTCGGAGGCTTGTCTGGGTCAGGCGTGGGGGCCAGGGCCCGATGGGCCCGCTTGATCTCCAGCGAAAGGAAATTGGAAGGAAGGCCAACCACAGCTGGGAGAGTCGAATGGAGAAAATCCACCAAGGAGACAGTGCCCTCCGTCCCCTCCGAGAGATTGATGATTTTCAGATTCTTGCTACGACTGCGGTACTCCAAATCATCGACTTTCAGCAGAAGACGCTCCACCGCCTTTTCCATGGTGGCTAAGCCAGAGCTGTGGTCCTCCAAACGGTCCTCCGCAGCGGAGATCCTTTCCTCGGCCTCCTCTGTGCACTTCTCCAGCTGTGACGCTCGATTGGACAGAGACGAAAGGGAATCCTCCACAGAGGTAGTGGATATCTTTATCTCACTCAGGGTGCTATCAATGCCATCGAGACGGGTACCAACAGATTCATCCATTCCATTTACCCGGGAAGCCACAGATTTTATCTCGGCCAAAATCTGCTCCATAGTGGCTTGGTTCGCTGGCGCTGGCTCCGATAGGCTAGCAACAATTAGCTCAGCCTCACTAGCCGCACGTGTGTGCTGCTGAGTGGATCTTTTCTTGCCCGTCGATGAAAAGATAGGGAATTCCTTGTCACGTTGCGACTTCGGCATCTTCAATGGACAGTTTAACAGACAAAATGTAAGTGTCAAAGGTAGAAAGTCGGAAAATTAATAAAGTCCTGGGGAAGTGTCCATATTGGTCCAGGTCACGTGACCACCCCCTTCTTGTAATTTTTAATTAATATGCTTTTTTATGATTGTCTACTGTTGTATTGATAAATATCTCCTAGAGGGTGAACTATATCTTGGCTGCAAGTATCAAGCTGTGAAATCATTCATTTTCTACAGCTGATAGCTGTTGGGTCATTAAATTATGATGAAGTTTAGCAACTTCTCGATAAACATTTGAGCTCCGTGGCTTCAGCAGTGTGTTCTTCTTGTTCAGTTCAGGGCGGGTGGCCTGATTTCGGTCAGCCGCTCTCAGCCTGTCCCTCCTCCAAGATGGACAGACAGAGCAGGTTGGACTAGACACGGCTGGCCGGGATCGAGATGCCCGTTTCAGGTTCAGCAAGAAAAGTGCCTCGCTGAAGCCCTGGAGCTCAAATGTCCAACGTAAAACTAACTTGACCGCGGTTTAATCTGGCGTTACGGCTCTACAGATATTACACGTTGCTGTCTTGCAGTGCTTAGTGTAAAATACTTCCACACAGCGGACTTGTTACGATAAAAAGTTGGCTACTGTTAGATACAGTGCTACTGTACATTGTAGCTGGCTGCAAACAATGAAATGGATTTCCTGAATGTGAGGCGGGGCTTATTACCTGGGTTCATGACACGCCTCCATTCAGGAAATCCATTCCATAGTTTTGAAGCCATCGTGTGGAGACGTTTCATCAGACACAGACATGCATCATGGATCAGAAATATCGGCAGGTTGGATCAGAAAAATCCAATACGTAAATTATGCTGGTATCGGAGGCCGATACCGATACCGGATCTGCCCCATCCGTATTTATCATATTGTGATATTATTGCAAATGCAATTAGTTTTTCAGCCCTAATAGACAGACAGACTGGAATTTGCCAAAATGTAAATTGACAAGGCCATAAATATTTAGTTAGACTACTTACCACCACTGCTGGAAATTCAAGCCAGCTGAAAGTTTTACTAAGGGGCTGTTTACACGGCACGTATTTTGAGTGAAACCGCAGCTTTGTCTCTACGGTTCTGCTGATCATTTACACGACACCACTGGCCCCCTCTTTGAATCCGGGGGTTTCTGAATCCACCTTCCAGAGTGGAGGTTTTTCGCTGAACCCCCGTTGATAACAAACATCTCCTGATGAGGCTTTGTTTAAACCACATGCGCACATGCACGCATGGACAGACAGCATATTTCTATCAGCATAAAAAAAAAATTTAAAAAAAATATTTCTATCAACATGGCGGCGGACACACACCACTTTCTGAACTATAACTGATGGAATATATTTTTAATCTCGTAAGAAATCTACATCAGATTCCAGATGCTGTGACCAACATCTGTGTTGGAAGAGACTCCAGTCTGATCCAGTTCTAATATTGCTATTTATAGAACGATGCAGGCGGATATTTCACATGACGTGCTGCACTATAACAATAATAATAATAATAATAATAATAATAATAATAATAATAATAATAATAATAATAATAATAATGAATTCAGAAAGTTCATTCTCAATAGTCCAGGTATCAAATCCGCTCATTCTCAATCAGTTCATCTGGACAGTTTCTTTTTAGTAGAAACGTTTCACCCTCACTCCAGAGGGCTTCGTCAGTCAGAGCAGTCCAAAGCAAACTGAAGCTACCCCACCAAGTAAACAACTTAAGTGGACCAACCAGTTTGCTGTAGCCAAGATGGTTTCTGGGGGCTTGTCCCTCGTCGACTCCTCCCAGGCAGGCAGACATGTCCAAAGTGGTTCAAGACCAGAATGAGAATGAACTTTCTTGTCTTGAACCACTTTGGACATGTCTGCCTGCCTGGGAGGAGTCGACGAGGGACAAGCCCCCAGAAACCATCTTGGCTACAGCAAACTGGTTGGTCCACTTAAGTTGTTTACTTGGTGGGGTAGCTTCAGTTTGCTTTGGACTACTCTGACTGACGAAGCCCTCTGGAGTGAGGGTGAAACGTTTCTACTAAAAAGAAACTGTCCAGATGAACGGATTGAGAATGAGCGGAATAATGAATTTAATTTATAACGCGCTTTTCATTAGTGAAAATCCAAAAGCGCTACACACATTGAATGCTACACACATTCATACACCGGTAGTGGAAAACTACCATGCAAGGTGCTTTCCAGTCCTACCGGGAGCAACTCGGGGTTAAGTGTCTTGCCCAAGGACACAACGACACATGGTGTGGGGAACCGGGATTCGAACCGCCAACCTTCCGATCGGGGGACGACTGCCATTACCACTACGCCACGGCCGCCCATAACATACTAAATGTGCTAAATAATAACAGTTTAACAATAATAAACAGTATTTATGTTAGCGTGGGAGATATATAAAGTTATCTGAGCTAAATGAAGCTATCTGGGCTCAAGTTACGAAATTTAAACGATGCGTAACATGTTGCGTATTCTTAAAGTTGAAAATGAAGACACCAGGGGCCTCATGTATCAACGGTGCGTACACACAAAAACCGTGCGTACGTCACTATCCACGCAAAACTCCGTATGTATCAAAACAGAACTGAACGTGGATATGTGCGCATTCCCACGCCAGCTCCAGGGCTGGCGTATGCACGTTTCTGTGGTTTTTGTTCCTTTGGCGACACTTACAGGTGATTCTGAGAAATTGAAGCCCCACAGTCTGTGGTTGACTTTAAGAGCGGCTTGAAGACCTTTCTTTTCAACCGAGCATACTCTACCTCCTCATGATTCTACTTTTGATCTTAGCTGATACTGTTGTTGATTTTAATTGTTTTATTATGTGTTTTATTGACATTTAATTCTGTTGCACCTTGTAGCACTTTGAGATTTCCATTGATGAAAAGTGCGTTGTAAATAGAATTCATTTTTATTATTATTAACTGTTCATGATGTGAAAATGATTATTGTTCACACCAGACACATGATTAACAATTATTACATCCACATGGACGCAATTAAATAAAGGACGCACAAAGTTGTGCAAAAAATACATTTGACAGGAACGGATTCAGCCTAGAGGATATAATAAATAGTGTAACACGCAGAGCATTTATTTATAAACAGATATAATTTTCTGATCTATGATATGGCTTATCAGCCGTTTTCAGGAATAATTCTTTTTCAGTTTGGCACTGCGCGCGCACTGGAGCGCAACACAGGAGCCGTGCATCACGTGTGCACATGCAGAAACTGGGGTTCCACAGAGTTTTTAGAGGGAGCTGGCAGACCGATCGGGACTGTGCCAGTCCAGTCCACACAAAGCCGGATCATATTCAATTGAATGGTCTCATCCATATGATTCCAAAGGCTGTCATGGTCGCGCTTTGGAGCGCGCGCACCCTCGCCGGTGTTACACGGCAGCGGAGGTGTTTCATAATCTGTGTTTATTGTAGATTTCTCCAAAATGACATGTGAAAGTACACCATATATAACTTGTAGGAGAGCAAAAGATTCACAGACAGACTGCACACAAAGGCTGTGGCGCGCGCAACGTTTGGAGACTCCAACATCACGTCATGTCATGAAAACTCCACTGAGGCGCACAGACTCGTTTCTTCATATCATCTATTAAATAAACAAAGATCTATGTTCTACCAAACATCCAAGTAAGTTCCTCTGTGTTTACAGTAATTATGGTAATAAACTCGTGCGCAAAGTTAATATTTTCACTCAGGATGGATGGATGAGCCGGTTGCGCACCAAAGCAGGGTGCGCGCACACACAAATACCGACACACAATCACTCGTTCTTTGCGTGATAAACACATTTTATTACTATTCTTACTTAGGATTTTTTTCCTCACTCATATTATATTAAATTCATTATTTTCCTGAATCTAGAAATCATTTCTGATCGCGCAGGGATCAAACAAACATGTCCTTCACACATGCAGGAAGTAATTTGCATCTGTTTAACATATGTAAATGAAGGCGTGTCAGGGGAGGTGTCTCACGTGCGCTCAGTTCCACGTTGGTTGTGATGTACAAAAGGAATGTGCGTGGATTCCGGTGTACGCACAGTTTGATACATCTGGATTTTTTTGTGCGTACGCAGTTTTCTGGATTTGACCGTACACAACTTTTCAGTAAGAAATCCACGCAAGTCTTTGTACATGAGGCCCCAGGTTTATTTTTTATTTATTTTTTTAACACCACAAACTTTATATCACAAACACCGATAATTAAACTGAACTCTATTAAAACACGTTAACTGAACTGTAACTACATTAATGAACTGGACTCTGCTCTGTTTTCATCCTGGATACTGGTCCCACATCTGAACCGGTCCGCCTGGTGGAAGGACAGCTTCTCGACCTTGCAGGAAAAAATAAAAAATAAAAACTCAGTTGGTTGTTGTGTGATCGAAGTAAAGATAAGCAAACATTAAGAACGTTGATTTACCTGCTGTAAATCTGCTACCGATTATCACAGAGTAAAGTCTGACAACATCATCGTCGTCGACTCTGTTCTGGTCCACTCAGCGACTGGTGCAGAGCTGTTCGACGAAGTGGTCCCACTTGGTGTCAAATCTGTCACCTCTTATTCAAAATCCAGCTTTAACTTGTTGTTAGCTGAGCTTTTAGCCCAGAGGAAAGTCCTTACAGGGAGCATGCCGAGGCAGCGCTCATGCGCATTAGGTGAAGGTACAAAATTCACAGCGCCAACTAATGACCCGGCATGGTAACTACAGCGAATTCGGAAGGGCGGGGGGGACTCCTGCGGATGCATGTAAACACAGAATTTGTCTGTGTCAACACAGATCTTTTCCGCTAATTAACATATTAATAAAAACTACATTTCCCCCCATCGTGTCCGTGTAAACAGGGCCTAAAGATACCATGATGTACATTTGGAACCAAAGTCTGCACAATAGTGATGTATTGCTTTAAGTCCCGCCCACTTCTTCACACACTCATGGTGCTTCATGACATTTCTTTAAAGCATGAAATCAGCTATTAAAGCTGATCGTGTGGAAATATATTTGAACACACAGCAGCAAGGTAGGGATGTGTGATATGGCATAAAATTCATATCACGATATGTATTGTGAAGGGTGGCGATTACAATATACAGTATATCACAATATGTTTTTGGTATAAAACTTGCAATAGGAATGAAAAAAAGCATAGGGTGTCCTTTTGCCATAATTTATTTTGAAAACTGCTATACCACAAAATAACCTCTATTGAGAAAATTTCACTACTAGGTCCAGAGAGTTTTTGAATAATTAACAACTCAAGCATTAGGCTTCTTTCTTGTAGTGCAAAATATATCTTGTGTAGTTTTAGCCATAAGTTTTAAACTAAAGAATATGTTGTTAAAGCTGCAGTATGTAGCTTTTTTTATGAACATATTTCTTCACTCTGTCACTACCTCCTGACAGACTGATGTTAGCCAGGTAATCTCTGAAAAAAAATTAAAAAAAATATTGTCCCCTTGCTTCTCCAGGTGGTAAATAAGCATTTCTAAAAAGAAAAGGTGACCCGCCATTTTCCAGCCAATAAAAACAGAGTTTGTAACCAGCCAATAAAAACAGAGCTTGAATTTGAATCAGCCAATAAAAACAGAGCTTGAATTTGAAATTCAACAGACCACAAGGGGGCAGAGCCACATATGGCTCTGAGGGGGAGGGATCAGAATGCTTTGCCTGTTGAAAATATTTCTAACTGCTGCAGTTCTACAGAAACTGCATACTGAACCTTTAACTCTTAACAGTTTCCAATATTGTCACTTAAGAAATGAACAGTAACAGAGTAGCATTTTACACTGAAAACACTTCACCCTCCAAACCTCTAGAGGGCGTCTCCTTCAGCTTTAAGGAGATCTGACAAGGCAACCAGTTTCCTCTGTGGCTTTGACCAGAGGGTCTCGCAGTAAAATCACACAACACAGCGTTCTGTTCACAGATCAGAGGGCAGCTTTCTCTAAAGCTGACCAACGCTTACTTTAACTTTACACACAAAAAAAATCTTTCAACAGAACACAGCGTTTTGCGCATGCATCCGAATATGGCAACACTACGGCAAGCCGGACATAGTTAGCTTATAGCTTCACTACTTAGCACTCAAAGAAAAGACTTCAACACCACTTATGCACAGTTTTAAACTAAAAAAAGTAAAGATTAAATCTGACAAATCTGATTTTACATCAGACAGCATTACTGCGGTTAGGTAGAAGACAGATCTCTATCGTAGGCTAAATGTTTATCGTTTCTACCGTGTACCGTTTATATTGCGCATTCCTACAGGAAGGTAAGAGTTACAGGAATAATGAGTCATTTCATACTTTTGTCAGTTTTTTCAGAAAACTAATTTCTGTGTGTCTGTGTTTTTAAGAACTTGGATGAAACTGCTACCCTCTGCTATCCAATTACCTGAAGGTAGGAAGAGCGTAGCGGTGAGCCCGTCCTCCACAGGGATTCTGCGGACTCCAGGAGCCATGTACCAGCGCTCCACCTCCACAGCTGCCAGCGCCCTCTGGTCCAGAAAGCCCTCCGTCTGGTGACCTTGGTACACTGAGATTGTAACCACCATGGGGACCTGGACGTTCTTCTTTCTCATCCTGAGGGATGACACAATAGTTAGCTCTGACGTTGGTTAGTGGCTCATGGGATCTGCTCGACTGACTGACCTGAGTCCAGGTTTGCTACCTGGAACTGGCTTCAGGCCCCACAGTAAACCCATCGGTTCAACCCCCGAGTACATCCCGCCCACACTGGGGTCCTCAGAAGCTGTAAAGCCGAAGAAAAACGCTGCTGACACTTCCTAATGCACTTTGCTCCGTAAGGTTGTGATCTTCTTACCGTTGACAGCCCCTGTGGCATCAGAACAGTAATGGGCGAAGGCCTGCCAGTGATGTCCGTCTTCACACTGATGGAGGGCGTGGAGGGTCATCTTGGAACCAGGGAGGGCGTTCTGGACCAGGATGACAAACTTCTCATCCATGAGCCCTCTGGATGGCTGCACCGACAGCTTCACACAGAGCTGCTTCCCATCCATGCTGCAACATCACAAACACAAGAGTCACTGTGTAGCGACGGTGTTGAGATCTCTTCAGATCCAGTTATATCACAAACACAAGAGTCATTGTGTAGCGACGGTGTTGAGATCTCTTCAGATCCAGTTATATCACAAACACAAGAGTCATTGTGTAGCGACGGTGTTGAGATCTCTTCAGATCCAGTTATATCACAAACACAAGAGTCACTGTGTAGCGACGGTGTTGAGATCTCTTCAGATCCAGTTATATCACAAACACAAGAGTCACTGTGTAGCGACGCTGTTGAGATCTCTTCAGATCCAGTTATATCACAAACACAAGAGTCACTGTGTAGCGACGGTGTTGAGATCTCTTCAGATCCAGTTATATCACAAACACAAGAGTCACTGTGTAGCGACGGTGTTGAGATCTCTTCAGATCCAGTTATATCACAAACACAAGAGTCACTGTGTAGCGACGGTGTTGAGATCTCTTCAGATCCAGTTATATCACAAACACAAGAGTCACTGTGTAGCGACGGTGTTGAGATCTCTTCAGATCCAGTTATATCACAAACACAAGAGTCACTGTGTAGCGACGGTGTTGAGATCTCTTCAGATCCAGTTATATCACAAACACAAGAGTCACTGTGTAGCGACGGTGTTGAGATCTCTTCAGATCCAGTTATATCACAAACACAAGAGTCACTGTGTAGCGACGCTGTTGAGATCTCTTCAGATCGTTATATCACAAACACAAGAGTCACTGTGTAGCGACGGTGTTGAGATCTCTTCAGATCCAGTTACATCACAAACACAAGAGTCACTGTGTAGCGACGGTGTTGAGAGCTCTTCAGATCCAGTGATCTTCTGGAGGTGTTTCAGCTCCTAACCCGTCCCTCGCATTTTCTTCTGTTTCAACAATTCCTGTCTCAATCGTTCGGCTCATTCAGGACATTCCTGTTGGTGTTTGTGTAGTTTTTACTTTTTCAAAGATTTAGCCTTTTTAGCCATGTTTTCTTCACTGGACATGAATGGAGCAGTTTACAACCTGTTGCTGTTTCATAGATTTTACACACGTTATTTTTACTAATTCACACTTTTTATGCTCCTTCAACTTTACCAGCTTCTTCCTTTCAGGATCACAGGTGCCCATGTCCAGCAGTTACTGTGTGAAAGGCAGGGGACACCTGGACATGTCTCCAGTCCATCACAAAGACAACTGGACACATCTCCAGTCCATCACAGGGACACATGGACAGGTCTCTAGTCCATCACAAAGACAACTGGACATGTCTCCAGTCCATCACAAGGACACCTGGACATGTCTCCAGTCCATCACAAGGACACCTGGTCATGTCTCCAGTCATCACAGGGACACCTGGACATGTCTCCACAATAATGTTTGATGGAAACATGATTACTAGTTGGAATATCCAGTCTCCAGTCCATCACCGGGACACCTGGACAGGTCTCAGTCCATCACAGGGACACCTGGATGTGTCTCCAGTCCATCGCAGGGACATCTGGACATGTCTCCAGTCCATCGCAGGGACACCTGGACATGTCTCAGTCCATCACAGGGACACCTGGACATGTCTCCAGTCCATCACAGGGACACCTGGACATGTCTCCAGTCCATCACAGGGACACCTGGACATGTCTCCAGTCCATCACAGGGACACCTGGACATGTCTCCAGTCCATCACAGGGACACCTGGACATGTCTCCAGTCCATCACAGGGACACCTGGACATGTCTCCAGTCCATCACAGGGACACCTGGACATGTCTCCAGTCCATCACAGGGACACCTGGACATGTCTCCAGTCCATCACAGGGACACCTGGACATGTCTCCAGTCCATCACAGGGACACCTGGACATGTCTCCAGTCCATCACAGAGACACCTGGACATGTCTCCAGTCCATCACAGGGACACCTGGACATGTCTCCAGTCCATCACAGAGACACCTGGACATGTCTCCAGTCCATCACAGAGACACCTGGACATGTCTCCAGTCCATCACAGAGACACCTGGACATGTCTCCAGTCCATCACAGAGACACCTGGACATGTCTCCAGTCCATCACAGAGACACCTGGACATGTCTCCAGTCCATCACAGGGACACCTGGACATGTCTCCAGTCCATCACAGAGACACCTGGACATGTCTCCAGTCCATCACAGAGACACCTGGACATGTCTCCAGTCCATCACAAAGACACCTGGACATGTCTCCAGTCCATCACAGAGACACCTGGACATGTCTCCAGTCCATCACAGAGACACCTGGACATGTCTCCAGTCCATCACAGAGACACCTGGACATGTCTCCAGTCCATCACAGAGACACCTGGACATGTCTCCAGTCCATCACAGGGACACCTGGACATGTCTCCAGTCCATCACAGAGACACCTGGACATGTCTCCAGTCCATCACAGGGACACCTGGACATGTCTCCAGTCCATCACAGGGACACCTGGACATGTCTCAGTCCATCACAGGGACACCTGGACATGTCTCCAGTCCATCACAGGGACACCTGGACATGTCTCCAGTCCATCACAGGGACACCTGGACATGTCTCCAGTCCATCACAGGGACACCTGGACATGTCTCCAGTCCATCACAGGGACACCTGGACATGTCTCCAGTCCATCACAGGGACACCTGGACATGTCTCCAGTCCATCACAGAGACACCTGGACATGTCTCCAGTCCATCACAGGGACACCTGGACATGTCTCCAGTCCATCACAGGGACACCTGGACATGTCTCCAGTCCATCACAGGGACACCTGGACATGTCTCCAGTCCATCACAGGGACACCTGGACATGTCTCCAGTCCATCACAGGGACACCTGGACATGTCTCCAGTCCATCACAGGGACACCTGGACATGTCTCCAGTCCATCACAGGGACACCTGGACATGTCTCCAGTCCATCACAGGGACACCTGGACATGTCTCCAGTCCATCACAGGGACACCTGGACATGTCTCCAGTCCATCACAGGGACACCTGGACATGTCTCCAGTCCATCACAGGGACACCTGGACATGTCTCCAGTCCATCACAGGGACACCTGGACATGTCTCAGTCCATCACAGGGACACCTGGACATGTCTCAGTCCATCACAGGGACACCTGGACATGTCTCCAGTCCATCACAGGGACACCTGGACATGTCTCAGTCCATCACAGGGACACCTGGACATGTCTCAGTCCATCACAGGGACACCTGGACATGTCTCAGTCCATCACAGGGACACCTGGACATGTCAGTCCATCACAGGGACATCTGGACATGTCTCAGTCCATCACAGGGACACCTGGACATGTCTCAGTCCATCACAGGGACACCTGGACATGTCTCAGTCCATCACAGGGACACCTGGACATGTCTCAGTCCATCACAGGGACACCTGGACATGTCTCCAGTCCATCACAGGGACACCTGGACATGTCTCCAGTCCATCACAGGGACACCTGGACATGTCTCCAGTCCATCACAGGGACACCTGGACATGTCTCCAGTCCATCACAGAGACACCTGGACATGTCTCCAGTCCATCACAGGGACACCTGGACATGTCTCCAGTCCATCACAGAGACACCTGGACATGTCTCAGTCCATCACAGGGACACCTGGACATGTCTCCAGTCCATCACAGAGACACCTGGACATGTCTCAGTCCATCACAGAGACACCTGGACATGTCTCAGTCCATCACAGAGACACCTGGACATGTCTCCAGTCCATCACAGAGACACCTGGACATGTCTCAGTCCATCACAGAGACACCTGGACATGTCTCAGTCCATCACAGAGACACCTGGACATGTCTCAGTCCATCACAGAGACACCTGGACATGTCTCAGTCCATCACAGAGACACCTGGACATGTCTCCAGTCCATCACAGGGACACCTGGACATGTCTCCAGTCCATCACAGGGACACCTGGACATGTCTCCAGTCCATCACAGGGACACCTGGACATGTCTCAGTCCATCACAGGGACACCTGGACATGTCTCCAGTCCATCACAGGGACACCTGGACATGTCTCAGTCCATCACAGGGACACCTGGACATGTCTCAGTCCATCACAGGGACACCTGGACATGTCTCAGTCCATCACAGGGACACCTGGACATGTCTCAGTCCATCACAGGGACACCTGGACATGTCTCAGTCCATCACAGGGACACCTGGACATGTCTCAGTCCATCACAGGGACACCTGGACATGTCTCAGTCCATCACAGGGACATCTGGACATGTCTCAGTCCATCACAGGGACACCTGGACATGTCTCAGTCCATCACAGGGACATCTGGACATGTCTCAGTCCATCACAGGGACACCTGGACATGTCTCAGTCCATCACAGGGACATCTGGACATGTCTCAGTCCATCACAGGGACACCTGGACATGTCTCAGTCCATCACAGGGACATCTGGACATGTCTCAGTCCATCACAGGGACACCTGGACATGTCTCAGTCCATCACAGGGACACCTGGACATGTCTCAGTCCATCACAGGGACACCTGGACATGTCTCAGTCCATCACAGGGACACCTGGACATGTCTCAGTCCATCACAGGGACACCTGGACATGTCTCAGTCCATCACAGGGACACCTGGACATGTCTCAGTCCATCACAGGGACACCTGGACATGTCTCAGTCCATCACAGGGACACCTGGACATGTCTCAGTCCATCACAGAGACACCTGGACATGTCTCAGTCCATCACAGGGACACCTGGACATGTCTCAGTCCATCACAGAGACACCTGGACATGTCTCAGTCCATCACAGAGACACCTGGACATGTCTCAGTCCATCACAGAGACACCTGGACATGTCTCAGTCCATCACAGAGACACCTGGACATGTCTCAGTCCATCACAGAGACACCTGGACATGTCTCAGTCCATCACAGAGACACCTGGACATGTCTCAGTCCATCACAGAGACACCTGGACATGTCTCAGTCCATCACAGAGACACCTGGACATGTCTCAGTCCATCACAGAGACACCTGGACATGTCTCAGTCCATCACAGAGACACCTGGACATGTCTCAGTCCATCACAGGGACACCTGGACATGTCTCAGTCCATCACAGAGACACCTGGACATGTCTCAGTCCATCACAGGGACACCTGGACATGTCTCAGTCCATCACAGGGACACCTGGACATGTCTCAGTCCATCACAGGGACACCTGGACATGTCTCAGTCCATCACAGGGACACCTGGACATGTCTCAGTCCATCACAGGGACACCTGGACATGTCTCAGTCCATCACAGGGACACCTGGACATGTCTCAGTCCATCACAGGGACATCTGGACATGTCTCAGTCCATCACAGGGACATCTGGACATGTCTCAGTCCATCACAGGGACATCTGGACATGTCTCAGTCCATCACAGGGACATCTGGACATGTCTCAGTCCATCACAGGGACACCTGGACATGTCTCAGTCCATCACAGGGACACCTGGACATGTCTCAGTCCATCACAGGGACACCTGGACATGTCTCAGTCCATCACAGGGACACCTGGACATGTCTCAGTCCATCACAGGGACACCTGGACATGTCTCCAGTCCATCACAGGGACACCTGGACATGTCTCCAGTCCATCACAGGGACACCTGGACATGTCTCAGTCCATCACAGGGACACCTGGACATGTCTCAGTCCATCACAGGGACACCTGGACATGTCTCAGTCCATCACAGGGACACCTGGACATGTCTCAGTCCATCACAGGGACACCTGGACATGTCTCCAGTCCATCACAGGGACACCTGGACATGTCTCAGTCCATCACAGGGACACCTGGACATGTCTCCAGTCCATCACAGGGACACCTGGACATGTCTCAGTCCATCACAGGGACACCTGGACATGTCTCCAGTCCATCACAGGGACACCTGGACATGTCTCCAGTCCATCACAGGGACACCTGGACATGTCTCCAGTCCATCACATGGACACCTAGGGACAATTCAGAGTTAGCATCAGTCTAACATGTATGTTTTTAGTCTGTGGGAGAAAACCCACGCAGCACAGAGACAACATGCAGACTCCACCCAGAAAGGCCCCGGGCCGGGATTTGAACCGGGGACCTTCTTGCTGACAGATTCTACCAATTGAGCTACTGTGCCGCCCTCCTTTCATGTTCTTTTTGCTAAATGAATCTTTTTTCAACTATCCAATAATTCTCAGTCGGGTCATGTGGACAGTTTATTTTTTTCATAGAAACGTTTGGCCCTCCATCCAGAGGACTTCATCTTTCTTGTCTTGAACCACCTTGTCTGCCTGGGAGGAGTCACGAGGGACAGGACGCCCCCAGAAACCATCCTGGCTCCAGCAAACTGGTTGGTCCACTAAAGGTGTTTACTGCTTGTTGGGGAAACAGTTTGCTGGAACTCCTCTGACTGATGAAGTCCTCTGGATGGAGGGTGAAACGTTTCTATAAAAAAAAGAAACTGTCCAGATGACCCGACTGAGTTATTGGATTTGGTACCTGGATTATTGAGCATGGTAAATGGAGCTTATTTGCATTATTGGCACAACTGGTAGAGCTGCTGCCTCTCAGCGAGAAGGTTGCCGGTTCAAATCCCGGTCCGGGGCCTTTCTGGGTGGAGTTTGCATGTTCTCCCCGTGCATGCGTGGGTTTCCTCCGGGTACTCCGGTTTCCTCCCACAGACCAAAAAACATGCATGTTAGGCTGATTGGTGACTCTAAATTGACCCTAGGTGTGAGTGTGAGAGTGGATGGTTGTTTGGTGTGAGTGAGACAGGTCCCTCTTGTAAATGAGTCCCCGTGACTCAACGAGGCTAGCCTGTATAAATAAAGGTTGAATGAATGAATGAATTACAGGTGAACCCCCCACTTACGACTCCATCGACCTACGAACAACGGGACCTACGAACGTATCATATTTAATAAAAATATGAAATTACTGTATTAAAAAAAAAAAAAAATTTTTTTTTTTGTGTTTAAATGTTCTTAATTTCATGTGTACATCACTTTGTTGCAGCTGTGGTTGTTTTAAAGGCTTTATAAATAATAATTATGATAAAAAAGATCATTTCTGATCATTTTTGAGCAATCTTGGGCAACAGGAAGTAGGTCTTCAGTTTACACGGTCACAAATTAATGTAGAACACCGGACGGCGTTTTAGGTTCAGTCACTGGGGTCTCCGGTCACAAATTCATGTAGAACACCGGACGCCATTTTAGGCTAGCTGCCGGGAGCCGGCCCGAAGACTGGTGACCAGGATGGCTTCATATGGATTAATTACGAGCTGGAAACGTCTCTGTGAACTTTGTGGATGTCTAAGGCAGCAGCGGATTTATCGCAGATCGTGCCAGGCCGCCGCGGGAACACCTCCGGCCAGGCTCTGGCCTGGCTAGCTCCAGAAGCTAACACCGGACGCCATCTTAGGTCATAGTTACGGCTGCAGGCAGCCAGGTTTGGAAGACTGGTGACCAGGATGGCTTCATATTGGATTAATTACGAGCTGGAAACGTCTCTGTGAACTTTGTGGATGTCCCAGGCATAGACTTTTTTGTAAATCTTGGCTTTCGCTTTCCTTTCTCGGGAGCCATGTCCGAGAAAAAACAAGCAAGTTTTCTTAAAATCCTTGTCAGAGACATCTCCTCCGTCGTGTCGCTTTCGCTGGCTAGCCTGCTACGACTTTAGCAGGGTAGCGATGTGACGCAGTTAGCGCCGTCGAGCGAAGCAGTCTGCGGAGAGAAGAGAAGAAAACTTTGGGGTTAAGGAAAAATGTGCCGGACTAGCTTTCGCCAGCCCAGCAATACGCAGGAAATTTCTCTGTACGCTCAGCGTAGGGAGCGAGCTCACCTCTGGTCGAGCGATGTGACAACAGAGAAGTCCCACGAAGTTCAGGTTTAAGCGAGGTGAAGGGCAAAAAGAGAAAGTAGGATGGGCGTCCGCGTCTTAAGTACCCAGAGGGCGGGGTCTCTGGGGTGACGCTGACGCCCCCTGCCATAAAGGCGTGAATGTATTCCTTCAGGTAATCGCGTGGGGGCGCAATTCCCATAGCAATAGTGTTGCAATGAGAGACCTGACTGATAAGGGAACTTTAGAGTCAACCACATGCAAGATGGTACCACAACTAAACAACTTCAGA
This sequence comes from Garcialebias charrua, assembly GCA_038048925.1. Taxonomy (NCBI): domain Eukaryota; kingdom Metazoa; phylum Chordata; class Actinopteri; order Cyprinodontiformes; family Rivulidae; genus Garcialebias; species Garcialebias charrua. The sequence continues at coordinate 30,839 of JBBPBX010034352.1, forward strand.
TAACATACAAAAATGGGTAAAATGCAATCATTTGAACATATTTGTATTACATTACTGCCTATAGTCATACTACTGTTTACATTCACTGTTTACATTTATTAATACTGTTTACATTTATTACTACTGCTTTACATTTATTACTACTGTTTACATTTACACTACTTTTATCTACACTACTGCAGATACATATACAGCATTCTCTGACTAGCCTTATCTAAGGATGCCAAATGTGCCTTATGTGCCTTACTGCATATGCCACTTTGCCTCTATACCAACATCAACTACCTCATACATATACTGTGTACATTAACTTATATGCTGCTGTGCCACTCTTTGCAAATGTCAACGCTAGAAACTTCAGTTTATTTTATAGATTTACGTTTTTATACTTTTCATACTACTATGCAAAAACTCAGGACAGTATTACACTTTTATTATTTCATTTTATGCTTATGTTCATTGGGTGTTTGGTGTTTTAGGGGTGTTTGGTGTTTCAGTGTTGGTGTAAATTTTCATACTTTTATACTATTATGAAAAAACTCAGGACAGTGTTACACTTTTTTACTATTTTATGCTTATGTTTATTAAATGTTTTAGTGTTTAGTGTTTAGATGGTTACTGTTGCACCGAGGGACTGAGAGAAACGCAATTTCGGTCCTGTGTATGTCCTGTACATATTGCAGTTCTGACAATAAAGTTGACTTTGACTTTGACTTTGATATTTTGGAATACAATTTGATGTGGTAATAGCTAAGAGTCATTAACAGATGCTTCGAGTGCTAACAAATCGTGCAGGACGTTACAAAAGATTTTTCAAAATGGTATTCAACATTTGATCATAACGGCTATAACTACTGTACATGATTTCTCAACATCAGATTAATTTGTTTTAAGATTCTGACATGAAAGGTGACAAGTGAGTTTTATTTCTTTAAACAACGATGGGCCTTTAGTTTTTAATAAGCACAAACATTTGGATATTAAAGTTGACCGTAAACCCCAAAATGACAAGATCAACATGACGGCATGATGTGGATGTGTCATCCTTCATCCATTTTTATTTTATTCACCTAAATCTGTTCATGATTGTGAGAAAATTATGCCTACCTCCGTCCATCTATGATCAATTGGGAGGGTACACCATAGATTTGCCATCAGTCCATCAAGAGGGGGAAGTTGTAGGTTCGAAAATGAGACATGAGCTTAAAATAAACTAATATGTATCTACTGTATATGTAATTTGTATCTATATTTTATTTTACTTTATTTTATGCTTTGCTGTGTGCTTTGCTGGTTTGTTTTCTTCTGTACAGCACTAAGTTGGCCTTGTTGCTGTTTTAAGTGCTCTATAAATACAGTAAAGTGGTATGGTAATACTGTACTGTATGTATATATTGTTCTTCGGGGATCGCCACAGTGAACTAAGTCGCACAAAGACTTGGCAATTATTTTTATGACGGATGCCCTTCCTGACGCAACCACAGACCACTGAGCTACCACAGCCCTCTGTGTGGAGCAGAGAGCTGCTTTCTAGGGCGCCTGGGGAAGCAGATGGTGTGGGTTAAGGGCCTTGCTCAAGGGCCTGGGGTGGAATGAGGGTGGAAGCAGATGTGGGTGTTTCATCTATCCCACCACATTTTGATTTTTTTCTGTAGGGAGTTGAAGCAGCGATCTTCCAATCACAGGCCCACCTTCTCTAACCTCTGCACCACCGCGCCCATATTTTTCATAAGCTTCCCCCCCCCAAAAAAAGTTTGCTGTTTGCTATGTTAAGAAAATTTAATCTCCACCTTAGACTTAGGACTAAGTTAATTTTCATTACTAGTAGTACCGTACTACT